>APFE030897437.1:57963-69547 GCA_000404065.3 Pinus taeda | reverse complement strand
ATATAATTTTACCAAATTTAACTATTTTCGTAGAATAATAATAATTAAAAATTTACCAAGATTATTTTTGGTTTGACTGAGGGCATTAGGTTAAAATTAGCCGTTGACATTATAGCCGTTGGAGTCTCTGCACATGCTATTTAACACGCTAAGCTGGATTGGATCTTCAACTTGTCCTGACGATGAACCACACTGGTTGGTTCGAAACGCGTCACTTTATCATGTGATTTACGCTGAAGCTCTTATTATAAAAATGACTGATCACAGAAGCCTCAATTCTACAGTTGCTGGAAACAGTTTCAGCTTCTGATTAGGGTTTATGTAATCATAGCTTCTGCACAGTATGTCGAATTTGAAAAGGAATTCATCTGGATCTTCGGAGGACAATCCATGGAAATTGGGTAATGCCGAGAGTGGAATGTTTTTCATGGGGGTTATTCCTCTCGAAAGTTCCCCGATAGGGAATTCCAGGGTAGAGAGCGAGTTTTCCCCTCTCCCCTCTGCTCTGTTGTCCTCCATCGGGATTTTCCCTGAATCGCTCGCCTTGTCTTCTGTGCCTTTTGTTCCTTCGGGTTCCACTTCCGGTTCTTCAGAATATTCTGGTGCTTCCAGCTTCCTCTCAGGTCCTATTACTTCCTCCGTCTGCTGGTCTATCTGTGAGGAATGTTGGATCTGGGGTCTCCGAGAACTTGTCCGCTGTGATGTCTCAGCCTTAGAGATGATTTCGTCTATGAAAGTCTTCCTTCCTCCTTTGCCGCCCGTAAAATTAGGTTTCTTGGGTCCTCTCATACACCTATTATTTCCACAAAGAAACCATTAATGCTTTTAGAGTTCTTTAGTTGCCTTCCCCGGCAACGGCGCCAAAATGTTGGCTAGTTGAATTGTTTGTAAATTAAACATTCAAGTACCACATTAATTATCGACCAGGGAAAGTCCTTTTATTTCAAAGGCACTGCATACTGTATGTACTTAAAACCCAAAAGCATCAAAAGCTGTAGCATACGTACTTCTTATGTTATCATTACAGTACTTTAAAATGAAAACAATTAATTAGAATTACAAATCTGAGAAGCGAAATAATGGACGTTCTTCTGGCAGAGGATCAGGACCCTATCCTCCAAGTGGGGATGTCCAGCACCTGCCCCTGTTATCAGAATTACTAACGCACATAGCACTCTCATTCACCGGTGAGAAACAAATTCAAAAAGCAATGAAACAGAGTACTCGTAAAGCAAAGAATGCTAGAGGTAATACTGTTGAATCCACACAGAGTACCAAGAAGAACTTACCATACATCTATACAATCAACAGGAAAATAAATGGGTGAATCTTGTGAGGAAGGTGGGCCCAGTCCTTCTCACAAGATTCCCCGAGAAGACGAAGACGGATTTAAGTGCTCAAAACCAGCTTATATTTATCTGCCAAAAAGATTGAGTACAATGGAACTCAGGCTTGCTGATGTTCTTCAAAACCCTTAGTTACAGATCGACCATTGACATCCCGTTTCATGTAGATGTCTCCTCTTTATAGAGGAGACATCTACTACAATAGAATATTACAGCTTTTCAGTTAATACTTTGTGTCAAAAATAAGCAAATTAGAATGTTGTTACAACCATATGATAATGCATCCTTTTCTGGAGCTTCGGCTGTTACACGGCGGATAGTTGATTGTCTTCTCGGGATTGTCATCTCCTTCGCCATTTCCCCATGCTGTTCATGCTGACTGTATGCTTCTTCTCTAAACTTCCGCTTGATTATGCCACGTTACCATTCTTTAGATAGCTGCCATCTGTTGTCCGTGGCTATTACAAAATAGCTTGCTTTGGATAATTACTGTTGCTGGTATTGTGGCAGCTGCGCAGTCGCTGTTTCTGGTGTTGCAGCAACTGCGTAGTTGCTGTTTTTCGTGTTGCAGCAACTATTCACTATACTCCTGCAAGCTTATGACAGTTGTTTAACAATTTTAGTCAGCGTTTCCACGGATAAGTAAAAAGATATTTACGAATATGAAATAAACAATTAAATATAGACTTGCGGAAGGTTACTTCATACCTCGGGGTTAATATATCATTATGAAATAAAAGCTTTTGCTTATGACTGTAAAAAGGGTAAATATACGGCAAAAGATAAGGTCAAAAATTGGTCAATTGTGAGTCCCAACACACATCACTCCCATCATCTAGATCATTGTTTCAGGGATCATCAAACCCTAATTTCAGTTGCTACATGCCCTAAGCAAGTCACCCTTTTGAATTCCTCCTTCCCAGATAGTTGCATGACATGAAGACATCCTGAAATGACCTCTCGAGGGACCAACACAAGTAAGCCCATGTAAGGGTGCATTGTAGAGCAGTTGAGTCCATGCCAAGGTGCTCTGGACAACACTTAGGCCTTCTTTCACCTATGCTGGGTGAGTTTGGCGAAATTCATATAGGGTTTGGGGAATATTTTTTCTTTTTGAGTCATCTAGAAGGTTCCTTCACTTATTAACTCCTATGAGCTCGAAAATAGATGAGGAATGAGTTAATATGCATCCTATCCTCTCATCCCTTCCTCCATGGAACTAATTCTAAGTATGGAAGGCCATTCAATACCATCATTTATGACAAAACCTCCTTCATCTCCCTCTAAATTTACCACTCATCTAAGTGATCAGGGGCTAGACTATGTTGAATCGTAAGGATATAATGTTGCTATGAGAATTGGTTTTGAAGCAACTATTGTAATGCTACAAGTTTATTATGTTTTTGATGTGAAGTAGATGGGATCCAAGCTACAGGAATGACTTTGAATCAGACATGATGGTTCTAATTCCTTATTCTATTCAAAAAAGTATTTGAACTTTTCTCCCATATGTTTGTATTGTCATATGATGCTTATATGTGCGAAATGAATCTGATTCCATTCACTTGTATTCAACATATATTTTTCTTTGATTTGTTCTTTGTCTTCTGTTTGTGTTTACATGTACTTCTCATGCATGTTAAGTATGGGAAGGAGCGACATGATCGATACAAAGGATACAAGAGGAAAGCAGAACTACAAGTAGGTCTTGTCATCTTATTTGTATTATCTATTGCTTATAGGAAAAGGCTAAAGTGCTTTAAACTATTGTTCTAGATATGGCTACTTATCTAGGGAATTAGTATTTATCCATAGATACCAAATTCTCCAAAACAATCTTGGTGTGCATTTATTTGAGGCACATAATCCCTGCCTTTTATACTATAAATCAACCCAATTTGGAGTATTCATGCACAATGGAAATTTAATGAGGATGAGATATTTTCCACCAAAATTCAATAAGGATGTACTTCATGCAATGTGGGGAGGCATGTTCCTCGCACATTTCAAAGGTCTCTTAGGTCGTGTATCTTGATTTATTGTAGCTTCGGATGTTCTCTAGCCATGAAAATTGGTTGAGAGATTAAGGCATGTGAGATCTCCCAGACCCAGAAATCGTTTGGAGAAATTCAACCCGAATGAAGAGATATTAAAATAATTAATTTTTTTAATGGGGTTCCTAAGTTTAAACTTAGGAAAATTAAAATATTAATGTATATTAATATAAAATGGGTGAGAAAGTTCTAATTAATGAGGATCAAGCCACATCTAATCATAGTCATTGATTAGGTACTTAATCTCGACCGTTGAATCGTCAACTAGAAAAGTATAAGAGGAGGCGTGAGGGTTAGTTGGAGACACACCAAGTGAGATCAAGAATTCAATTTTCTAGGGCAGGGTTTGTTGAGGAAATCGAGGGAGTGATCAATCGTAGCGATGGGAAGTTCAACAAGGGATTTTTATCCAAGACTGAAGGATAGATATCAAAGAGGCAACGCAAAGCCTAGGAGGGTTGATGTAGAGGCAACAAAGGTTGATGTAGAGGTTAAGGAGGCTAGCGCAGAGGACACAGAGGTCGTAAAGGTTGACGTAGAGGACACAATGACCATTAGAGGTTGCGCTAAAGTGATTCAGTGGGATAGAGTAAGAGTTGATTGGCTAACGCATAGCTAGAGAGGGTGCCATAGTTCGAAGGAAGGTTATGTAGTTACAGAGGAGTGCGTGGAGCAACTTTCGCTATCTAGCACAAGGAATACCCAAACTCACTATGGGATTGTTCATTTGGTTGTTGATCAGCCAAAATATCTATATCTGGATAGAGATATTGCTGCCAAGGATATTCTCTGAAGGGTGAGCCATTTATGCCACCCTAGTTATATTCAAAATTTGTTTAATAACAAAACCCTCATATATGTGCACCGGTTTTCCCATATTGGTCTTTTTCGGGGGTGATTATCTAAAAGTAACGATGTCCCTTGTGTTCTCTTAGTTTATTTCAATTGTTGATCTATATATTTATGAAGGTTTCATTTGTGTTAAATTTGATATTTATGTATTTAAATAACTTGTTAATGCAAAGAACAAGTAGGAGATAGTAAACCAGAAAATGCAGTATGGGTTTTTGATGTGCTAGATTCATAAATCTTCACATGGTATCAGAGAGATTGCAAATCAGGGAGGACTGAAGACACCAGTAGAATAAATATGAGGAATTTCAGTAGAGAAGCAATTGTCCCGAGAGACAACATTGTTCTAGAATCGAAGAGGCAAGAGGAGGGTGACGCAGAGGTTCATGTAAAGCCTATGTCATCATTATGAGCCAGGAGAAAGGCGAACATAGAGGCAGGGGGGAATATCATCCCTACGCAATGCTTGGTCATCTTTCTCAACAAGGAAGGATCGATGCTAAGGCCAGGAGGAGCTGATCCAGCTCTCATTGTGATTGCGCAGAGCCAAAAGGGCTCAGATTCTTTAATTGTCAGGGCTAAGGGAGTTGTGAAAATTATGATTTGAGGAGATGGTGGGATGTTGTTTCTGTCTGTGAAGAACAGTGTCTAAGGAGACTGAACCAAGGCAAAGGGAAGCACTACCTAGACATATTTCTAGCCAAGAAATCCATATCCCAGTTGCAGAAGTAAAGGGGGATTAGAGAGGAGTGATTCAACAGTGGGAAGGAGGATTTCCAAGAGGGAAGTCGAGAATCAAAGGGAGTCTAGAAGATCAGATATGGAAGTGAACGAATTGAGGGATCAAGATAGATTGGATGGGGCTTCCAATTTTGTCATCTAGAAGGCCAGGATCCTGGCGATCCTGGATAAACATCATATCAAGGACTATGCCTTGAAAATTGTAGTTGTCCCAGTTGACCCTAATTCTAATGAGAAGTATGAGGAGGCCAAGGCCAAGGTGAAATTCATGATCCTAGATGGGTCAAATATCATGTCGTACCACATATTGCTAAGAAGAAAACAACAAGGGAGATGTGGGAGGCATTGACCACCTTATATAAAGGCCCTTTCATGCAGTGAAATATGCTATTGGAGAATCAGTTGAGGTCATATCAAATGCAGAAAATAAAGGATATAGATCACTTCCTCCTCATGTTGCAAGGAATTTGTGACCAGATTAATTATGTGGGGTCTACACTGGATCTAGAGTTTATGGTCGGGACTACTCTGAATGCATTCTTTGAGGAATGGGAGACATTTGTCCAAATAATTTTGGGAAAAGTGACTCTCCCTAGTTGGGAAGAGATGTGGGCATATCTTTAATGGGAAGAGATCAGGAGGTTGACCAAGCCGGGGAGTAGTTGTAAGGGATTTCAATTCAAGAAAGAGGAGGATGAGGATGTGGCTCTAGCATCTATGGGACAGCAGGGGGTTCTGAAGATGAAGAAGAAGGACATTTCCAAGGTTAAGTGCTTCAAATGTGAGGATCTGGAAAATTATGCCTCTCAGTGCCCCAGGAAGAAATGCAAGGGAGAAGCTTCTAACTCAAAGGATCCTCAAGCAAAGGTGGAGAAGGATGTCAAGGCTGATGACGATTGTGACATGAGTGCTCATGCACCTCTATAGAAGAGGTGGGGTGACATCGAGTTGTAGGAAGGAGGATTACATGCAGGGGTAGGATTCTTGAGGTGCCCAAACTCTTGGATCACATACGGCTACGAGAGCCCTTAACGACAATAGCATGATGACAGGTGTCGAGTGGAGTAAGGTGTGATGGAGCAACAAAGCAGGGCTAGAGTGTAAAAGTTTGTAGCAACGCAGTGGAGGTTCCAATAGTGCGAGAGGCACAAAAGAGGTTGCAACAATGTAGAGGTAGTAGAGGGAGCATATGATAATAACAAAGGTAGGTTCAGCATCACAAGGCTTCCAGACTGACCAGGATGTTAGAGTTTGGGTGAACTCAATTACGTAATTCTCAGTAACTGAGTTGCAGTGCTATGGGCAACATAGTGCAACATGTTGAGAGGGCGTTGTAGTACAGATGTAGCAATGGCAGTAACAGTGTCATGGGAAGTAGTACAGGAAGCACAGTGTAGGGTATGTGAGGCAGCAGGCCAAGCATCAACATAGGTAACAATGCAGAAGATCAGTATGATGTTTCTATGGTTAAGCATTACTAGAGCACATTCCTCGCTAAGAGGGAGTGTTGATTTTTGGTAGCATCAAATGTGATCTAGCCATGAAAATTGGTGGAGATTCTAAGGCACATGAGATATCCAAGACCTAGAAATATTTTGGAGAAATTCCACCCGATGAAGAGATATTGAAATAAATAATATTTTTAATGGGGTTCCTAAGTATAAACTTATGAAAATTAAACATTAATGTTTATTAATATAAAATGGGTGAGAAAGTTCTAAATAAAAAGGATCAAGCCAAATCTAATCTTAGAAGTTGAATAGGGACTTAATCTTGGTCGTTGAATTGTCAATAGGAAAAGTATAAGAGGAGGCTTCAGGATCAGTTGGAGACACACCAAGAGAGATCAAGAATTCGATTTTATGGGGTAGGATTCGCTGAGGAAATCGAGTGAGAGATCAGTTGCAGCGATGGGAAGTTCAGCAAGTGATTTTGATCCAAGGCTGAAGGATACATATCAGAGAGGCAGCAGAGTGTCGAAAGAGGCAGCACAAAGCCTAAGAGGGCTGACGCAAAGGTAGAAATGGTTGATGCAGAGGCTAAGGAGGCTAGCACAAAGGATGCAGAGCAAGGAAAATTTTAAGGATGGAAAGTTATCTTAAATTTTAAAAACATTGGAGAATCTCACTAGTCATTAATATGAAATCTATAAAATGTTTGATGATATTTTTGTAAAAATATTCAAATATATAATAATTTTATGTAGTCTCTATATAAAATTTTGGCTTTTTTAAGGTAAAATAGTTTTATACTATATAATTTGGGTGAACCATTTCTAGGAAAATGGAAATTAGTGAATCTTTTTTATGGAAAAGGCAAGGAAAATTAGCCCACTTGTGAATATTAGCCCCTCAAATTTTCCATGATGCAGAGGGCCAAAGAAGCTGTCACAAAGGCCGTAGAGGATGTAGTGAGGTTTAGAGGTTGCACTAAAGTGATTCAGCAGGACAAACTGAGATCTGATTGGATGATGTAGAACCAGAGAGGCTGAAATAGCTTCAAAGAAGGTGACGCAATTCCATAGGAGTGAATGGAGAAACTTTCGTTGTCCAACACAAGGAACAACCAAAGTCACTATGGGATTATTCATCTGGTTACTGATCAGTCAGAATATCTGTCTCCGGATAGAGTTATTGCTGCCAAGGATATTCTCTGAAGGGTGAGACATTTTTGGCACCCTAGTTGTATTCAGAATCTGCTTAATAATAAACCCATTTATATGTTCCATCGGTTTTCTCGTATTGGGTTTTTTCCAGGGACGATTGTCCAAAAATAATTTTGTCCCTTGTATTGTCTCAATGTATTTCAGTTGTTGATCTGTATATTTTCAAAGGTTTCATTTGTGTTTAATTTGATATTTATATATTTAAATAACTTGTTAATGCAAAGAACAAGTAGGAGATAGTAAACAAGAAAATCCAGTAAGGGTTTCTGTTGGATTCAAAAAAATTCACAGTGTATAAATAGGAAGACACTTATAATTTGCAAATTGTAATACATTGGTGGTGTTAGAGTCGGTCTGGTCAGTCCTCCGTCAGAGATCAAAACTCTTTATGCATTTCATTTTTAGGTGTCCCGCTCCATTCACCCAACTGCATTCCGCTAGGGGAATTCCATAATATGACGAGAAAGGTCATGCTAGTCACTTCCCCTCATTTTTGGCTCCTGCTCGCTCAGGTCTTTTGGCAATGCTCTCTAAAGTCCAGGACACTCAAGGTCTGGTCCTTTAAAGGACAAAAGTCATTTTCGTTAGTTAGGTCTAGGGATTCATCAATTTGGTCTTCAATCATGTCCAGTAAAGCCATGCAGGCTAGAGTGAGGCCCTTACAAAGTTATGATTCAGAGAGTTTCATCGTCATGTTGATAGACTTCAAAACTCTGTTTTGAAGAAAAGTCAAATAGTGTCATTTGTGATAAAATTTTCAAAAAAGTCGTCAGTTGATTTCTTCTGATGCAGTCTTGGTTTCCGTGGCCAAATGTCTTGTTGTGCAATCCCTGCAAAGAGTGCTAAAAATTTCATCATTTGAGCTAAAATTTCAAGGGGAAAGTGAAAATCAATGTTCCTTTAAGTCAGTGAAAAAGTGTCAAAACATAACATTAGAAAAATGGTTTTTTGAAGAAGCAAAAATTTAACCCATGACTTCCAAGCCTTTATATACAAGTTTCAACCAAAATCAGAGGCATTGTGCAAATCAAGTGCATAGGGAGAAATTGCAAAGTGTTTGAGAGTCAAAGTGCGTGTTTGGAGAGAGTTGGAGGCAGTTTCCAAGACCGTGGTGCATATACACAGGGGCGCAGTTCACACAGAGGGTGCGGCACACATAGAGCCAACCCTTAGTGCATTTTTTCAATGGGCATGGTGCACACCCAGGGCACGACGCATTAGGTTTAGCGCGCAACGCACACCCACAAAGGGTCCAGATCATGCCAAATCACCTCAAATTGCTTGTGAAGCCCCTCAAATTGGCAGGTAGGCTCTATGTCATGACTTGTTCATCAAAGTTTTTGGATGATATGGTGGTTCCTGGCTATGTTCAATTGCCACAAAACTCATAAGACAAACCACTCAAAAAACATCAAAAACATGGTGGCTAGGGTTGCATAATTGATGTATTGAGGCCAAGGTTCTGTTTTCCTACCATTTTTTCCCTCTCCTACCATTTTTCCCTATCCTCCCTTTCTCATTTTTCCTATTATCCCTACCCTAAAATACTACCAAACCCTATCCCTTATCCCTTCACTCTTTGGTCAACATAACACCCCAAAACCCTACCTTGTCAAAACCCCAAAATCCTACCCTATCAAATACCCAAACCCCCTACATATCCCTAAACAAACTTCTCCCCATAACCCCTATTCCCATCATATTAATCACTTCCTAATACTCTCTTTTCATTGTTCCCTTTTGTGACAGATCTCACAAGAGCACCCAGCTTCACACCATCACCAAAGGGCAGCCTAAGTATAGTACACACGGCAGTCATGGCTTCACAGCATTCATCAGAGTATGAGATGAAGACACAAAGTGACTCATCCTCGGAAGAGCATGCTCCCAGGAGACATCACAAGAGTGGCAAACATGTTAGGGATGAGCCCACTACCCTCACTAAATTACAAGCATGCCCTCTTGCCATGTCATGTTTCCAGCACCTAGCATGTTTTGAATTTTGTCAAAGGGTGGCTAATGTTAGCGTTCATCATGAGTTGGCCCGTCTTTTGTGCTTCACCTACATGGAGGTCCAGTCTATCTGGCCGGGTCACCTTCACATGACAACACCCGAAACTATCTCAGTGAAAACGGCAAAACCAAATTTGAAGACAGTGGCTAAGAAGAAGAAGGTCGATAGGCAAAAACTATGACCTACATTAAGGCCAGAATCCCTTGAGTCAGCTCACAAGAGTCTCCCAGTCAGATATTTGAAATATGAGTATGCTCCACTCATGAAATTGATCATGAAGTACTTCAGCTGTGAGGGGAGGTTCTCTCGACTATATGCTTATCACATCAGGTTGCTCATGTACTTTACCAGGGTGCAGATGATGAACCTCCCATTTTTCATTTGCAGGAACATAGAGAGGATGAACACCTTCATGCAGCATAAGACCCCTCAGCGGCAGCTTAATAGTGTTTATCACTTTGCTCTTATCCGGATTTTGGTGGATCATCAGTTGGGATTGCAGGGCATTGCTTGGGAGGACTTCATCTCTCGTGACCTCTTCAACACTTCACAGGTACTATCAAAGCCAGAGCATGAGATAGGTGGTTCTTCTCATCAGTATGAGCACCATGAGACCACGACTATGCCAGTATTCGTGACATATTAGAGAGGCAGTAGGCACTTGTTTGCAACAGCAAAGCAAGTGTTATCTCCACTCGGGGTGGAAGGGGCCTCGCTTCCGGCATCGACTACACACATACAGGACAAGGGCAAGAAGCCCATGCATGATGAGGGGCCATCGGGTGAAAGGAAGCCGACTTCATCCTCATTCAGGATGATGATGCAGATGTGGAGAATGCCAGACTTAGAATGACCATTCAGGAGCAGAACACAAAGATCTAAGACTTGTCACTCAATGTGGAGAGGGCCAAATGGATCATCAGGTATCTGGAGTAGAGGGAACAGGTAGCTTGAGGACCAGCATGAGATCATGGAGCTGCAAAACATTTGTGAGAATCGACAAGTTGCCCAGCAAAGGAGCATCAGGCTCACTACCTTGGATCAAGAGATCAACAATGACCGTGAGTCCTGGCTAGAGCGGATCAACATCCACCTGGAGAGACTACTGGAGAAGGCCGACAGAGACAAAACCATACTGAGGAGGATGGTTTATCATTACAGGGCACAGAACATGAGCGCAAAGGCCCGGATAAGGAGCTTGAAGGCAAAATTGAGCAAAGCAACAATAGAGGCAAAAGAGGCAAAAGAGAAAGATCAACTTCGAATCTTGGCTGAAGCCTCTATGGCCCAGCATAGTGCCTCTTAGAAAACCTCCAGCCCAAATTTCAAGAAATTTGGGGCAATTTTGGTCACATGGTAATTTTTTGGTCAAAACACGGGTTTTTTCTCCCTGTGCGCCGCACCACTGGTGCAGCGCTTAGGATTGGGAGCTCCAAATGACAAATGGATTGCATTTTTGGATTCAACATGCAAAATCACGACTACTGGTGCTTGGACAAGAAATTTGGGCATGATTTGAGTCTCCAGGAGGTCAAAAACACCCAAACAATGGCCTCTATGCCCCTATTTTGACACATAGGAAGTAGTCTTGGGAGAATGAAAATTTGGAGGGGAAAATGAGCACCAAATTCAAAAATTCCACTTGGGTTGGAAAGTATACAAGAGAGTCTTTCCAACAAGCACACTTGGGGACATTTTTGACTCCTGCAAGTGCCTCAAAACAGGCTCCAAAGTGGCGCAGCGCATATAGGGAAAAAGGCCAATTTCACCTCCGTTTCGCGAAATTTCGATTCGCGACTTTCCATAAGTGGGCCCTGTTTTGAAACCAGCTCAAGAAAAGATAGAAAAGATAGATCAACGACTTAGAATTCAGCCTCTTCGAGGGGGCAACCTCCTTTACATTACATAAATG
>APFE030897437.1:0-56801 GCA_000404065.3 Pinus taeda | reverse complement strand
TTGGCTTGTAACTTCTGGGAGACTGTGGGAAAGAAACTTTGTTTCTTCATTGTATATTTTGACAGAGGATTAATGAAAGGCAGCGGCTTTGTTTCATGAGATTCATGTGGTTGTGAGTGTAAAAAATGTGTCTCTTATGTTTCATATGTATTTCGTTATGTTTCATAGTTCATTTCATATTCATTTCCAGTGAAATTTTCTAAGTTAGATAAGGTAGAATTCAATTGTATTGCTCTGCCTATGGGAAAATTTCATGTTCAGTGTTCTTTCTTCTGTTGAAAAGGATTCATATGCATATTCCCTTTTCACCCTCCTAAGCAATCTCTCCATTATGTGCTATTTCAAACTAAATTGCTAGACTTTCTGCCTATCTTGCCTCACAAAGTAATCTATGCCTTTGTATTTCATCCTCTGCTCATTGCGGTCCATTGGTCCCATACCATCCCAGAAACACAGCCATTCATAAAAATCACTTCTTGTATCCATATTCACTTACTAGCCTAAGATCAATATTTCACTTTAAGTCATCTCATACCGTTTCATTTATCTATTCACTGAGTGTGACTCGGAGAGAGCCCTCTCCTGTTCTGGTAGGGCTAGCTACCAGACGAAGTGTGGTTTTTGGTTACCCTGAATTTTGCCTTCCTTCAGCCTAAGACGGATTTAGGTGCTAACAGGTGGCAAGAGGAAGGAGTTCATTATATTTTGACTTATGATTTTTTTTTTAATTACTATTGAGGAATAGTAGCACCTTTGTGGAATTAATGCTCATGATGATGAAACTTTTTGGTTTATGAGGTTTTTTTTTAGATTGCTTTTAAGTGTTCATATTTTAATATTTGTTTAACATTGAAATGTTATACATTTCCTTAAGGTCTTATCGTGGCATGTTAGCACCCGGGTGAATCTTAAATAATGATTGCTAGTAGAAAGACCCTATTTGATACTGAATCCCATAATTTCCTTCATTCTATTAAACCCTAGAATTCTAGTCACAATTTTCATGTGTGTTGGGAATTCCTACACAAGAATTTTCCAATCGATGAGTGGAATTGAAACCCTAGATCTACTTAGACTTCATTGTCAAACAATAAATAAGAAAGAATATTATCTATCTCCATTATCCTTACCTGTTTATCTTAAAACCCTAACTAGGTCACTTGACCTAATCTTAAACTTAAAACCCTAAAAAATATGTACAATATAGAAAAACCCTAAAATAGACCTTGAAAACACTAGGAGTTATCTCTTCATCTATACCTTGGAAACATTTAAATCTACTTACTACTAAAATAAGATCATTTAGCCTTACTTATAGGGTTTTAACAAAGAAACTACAAGTTTCAACAATTAAAATTAAAATTTGATTTTCTTAATCCATCCCCTTATTCCCAAAGACTCTTGGTGTGCATTGAGAAACACAAACACTACCTTTTACCTTGTGAAATCACTAAAACCAAAACTCGACCTTCAGATCACGAAATTAGAAAATTTTAATTGTATAATGTTACTTATGAGTAAAAAAACACTCTTCATGTTTACTCATTTGATTTGGCCTTGAAATGAAGGTTGTGCATGCATTTTTATGAAGCGGGACAAAATTACCTTGCTTCACTAAAATTCTGGAGACACCTCTAGCGACAACATGGAGGAAGGAGGATGCCACTCTAGGTAAAGAAGTGGATGTTGTTTTTTTACTAGTATTTGGTGGGTTCACTAATGTTCTATGTGCTATGCAGTCAACCAACTGAGCCAAGCTATGCTTAGGCCAACCAAATTATTTTGGAGGGAAGCTCAACATGTTCTACAGTACCTCGAAAGCACTAACCAGTTTGGAATATGGTACAGAGAGACAAAGGGAGTGAAGTTGCATGTCTTCACATATGCAAATTGGGTGACGATTCCATCATACCAAAAGAGTAAATCAGGTGGAACTTTTAGTGTTGGGTCTACAATAGTTTCTTGGTACAATAGGAAGAAAATATTTGTGGCACTTAGCTCGGCAAAACTAGAATACATGGCTGCCAGTCAAGTAACAAGTGAGGCGATCTAGATGAGAAAGATACTTATTGGATTGTTTGGTGAGATGATGGATCCAATTGTGATCTACTGTGACAATTACAATTGCATCAATCTCTCTAAGAATCCTATATTTCACAATCGATCCAAGCATATAGATATCTGGTATCACCATTTACACGACTGCGTGTAGAGGTGGATAATGTTATTGCAGTACAAACTGATAGAGAAACAAGATGCTGACATTTTGACAAAGGCATTGTCAAAAGGGAATTTCGAGTTTCACATGTGCAATATAGGGGTGGTTGATAATCCCTTTCTTGTTGAGAGGGAGTGTTGAAAAATGCAGCAATAAATTCTCAATTTGATTTTTCCTTTGATTGAATTGAGAAAATTTGAATTTCCACATGAACATACAACTTGGATGATGTTAACTTGTGTGACATGGTTTGTGTCACCTAGTTTATTCAGTAAGTTTGAGTTGGAGGAGTTAGAGTTTAGTTAAGAATATGTGAATGCTAATTTGTAGCAATCAAGGTCAATTATCTAAGGTTTTTTCAGTTAAACTAGTTCCAACGGTTGGAGGAACTAGTGGAGGGTCAAGTTGTACAATGGGACTTCAGTAAAACTCAATGATCATCCAGTTAACTAATCAATCAACCCAAAATAGCTAGCACACACAGAGAATTCTAGTTCCCCAAGCCAAGTGGAGATTCTAAGGTAGTGTAACATCAGTTGTAGACTAGTCTTGAGTGTACATGTGTTGAATGTAATCATATGATCAACCTAAGGAAATGCACAATTTAATTTGAGGAATTTCCTAAATAATAAGGGCCTAATTCTTCAAGTAAAAATGCAAGTAAATAGGAACTCAAGCCAAGGAAAAAATTGGCTAAGTATGGGTCAGAGGCCTTCAATGAGCAAAGAGATAGGTTTTTCACTTGCAGGGTGAGCTCAGTTGAGAAAATCAATTGTAATACATTTCTATGTATTTGATTAATGCAAGAGGGATTGGGGTTTTTAGAAAAATCCTTTCCCGAGATAAAAAATACTTTTTTCATGTGTGTGATTTCTTATTACATGTATGATTTTTTTTCTAGATTGTGAATTAATATCCCCAAAGCATTAGAGTAGGTTTGTATCTTGTGATTTTGATTAAAACTTCATGAGAAATTAGAAAAAAACATCATAATTTCTATAGTGTTATCATTTTGTTTCTAATCGCTTTAGTTACGATTTAAATTTCTTGAAAAAATAGATGTGAGGCAGATAATCCTTTGTCAATTCAGAAATGTTTTCAAGTTCTATTTCTCATCCATGGTGTCTTGACTTCAACCATGTTGTGATATCTGGTTCTTAGCCATGGTGCCTTGACGCCAACCATGTTGTTGAGATTTGGTTATGTTGTATCGGCTATAACCTCCCTCCAAAAAAAAATCTTCGCTTCATTTTGGAACCTCCCTTATTAAATCTTAGTAGCTTGTCTTGCACTGCTTGGGTACTTGTTCTTTCATTTGCATTTATCTTTCGCTTTACAACTTGTGTTCGCTTACTTGCTTTGTTATCTAACCACAAGATATACCCTCGTGACTTGGTTGATCCAGTTCTTGCATTGCCTTGGCAAATTGTACAATCCTAGAGGGAAGCCAACCTTGCTCTCAGGAATTGCACAGATCAGCCTAACCGTGAGCCTTTCTCTCAAGAATTGCACAGATCATCCCAGCAGTGAGCTTCGACTCCAGAAATGTGCAGACCCAACTGACATCTTTTCTTTAGCTGGGAAACTATGCAGAGCATGAGAGGAAGTCAGAGCCACTCAATCTAGGAATTGTGCAGAATAATTACGTCAGCTGCTGCCTAATGCATGTCCTCGCAAGTCGCCTAGTTCCCTCCAAAATTGCGCAATTTCCCCATGCATGCATGATAGCCTTTCCTGAAAAAGGAAAAAAACATCCCTAAAAAATAGGGATCTTTTTTTAGCAGCGGGAGTTACACTTGAGATAATTTTAGAAACTGCTGCCACTTGTCACTTTTTCCTAGATTTTTGGCATGCGCATCATAAACCCTAAATCGATCAAATATATTTAATGGAAACTGCCAGAGCTCATTTCCACATTCGATCTTCGAGCTTTGGCATTCCCGAAGAATCTAGCAACCTTCGGCACGATCGACATAGCTTTTCCAAGTAAGTTTTTCTTTTCAAGTCTTTTGTTGCTTTTTCTGTCACTTTTCTTTCATTGGCTTGTGTGAGTGTTGTTTTGCATGTTTTATTGAATGACCACTAGTGTTTTAGTTTGTTTTAACTTTTAGAAGTGTTGTTTCAAGTTTTTCATTGTCTTTCTTGAGCGTCACATGCATAACTTTTTTTTTGCACTAACGGTCGTCGTTGCAGTGACTCTCCCCACCAGCTTCGTTATTCGTCTATTTGACTGATTTTTGAACTTGCTTTCATTTCATGCATGAAAATTCACTCAAATATGAACCATCATTTTCTCATGCATTCATATCTACTTGTTTTCAAGTTTCCCCTAAGCAGATCTAAGTTGCCTTGGCTCAAATCTAGCTTCTCCCAGCATGCATTGCGCATTTCTAGAACTCAAGGCTTTACCTTGGCTCCAAGAATTGCATAGAGGATGCCAGTGACTGGTCCCAATTGTGATCTATGTAGTTCCAAGAGACAATCCCTAGTCTTTCCCACAAATATTGCATAATTCCAGCATCAAGCCAGACTGAAATGCGCATTACACAGTTCTAGTCCACAGCAAGCCATACTAGATTGTGCTCTACGTAGTTCCAGTCATCAGTACCTCTCACTGGTAGTTGGACTGGGAAATGCACAAATCCAACTGACAGTCTCCCACCTTTGAGTCACAACTACGTAATCTTTCCCAACAGTTGCCCAGTTTGTTGCATACTTGAAGTGATTTGTGTTTTTAAGCTAACATTTTATTTTTGTGAGTGTTTTCTCTATCTCCAAGTACATCATTTGTTGAGCAGCTTCTCAGCAGTATGTGCATAATGGTTTCTAAGAGAGCTGGATCAAAGGATACTGTAGAGAGAAACATTGGAGATGTGGTTGAACAGGTGCCAATGAAATTTTCCATTTATGTAGACAAGCAATTGTTCGTAGAGAAGGACATGAAGATTACATGGCAAGAAATAAAGGACATATTTGGAGGTAGCTTCAACGAAGATCTAGAAGGCCGACAAGTCTATGTCAACATTTACAAGTCATGCTTGTACAAGGTTTCATGCAGGTATCCTACCTTCCCGTGTGTGGATATCATTCACTGGATTGTCTCACATACCGATCCCAAGACAATGACATTAATCATTACCAGTGGAACACAACATTCCACATTATATCACTTGTCGCAACCAATGAACTACATGGATGAAATTTTCTACACTCCCAACATCAATTTGAACACTAGAGACATCATGAAGCATTGGTTAAAATAGTCATCGAAGTTCAAGGCTACACCCAACTAGATCTACAAGACAAAGTCACTCAGGAAGGCTTATCAACTCTTAGTCATCTTTGCATGCTACTTATATGGCCAAGAGAGCACGAAGACCTTCCCGCAGAGCTGGGTGGTTATGTTGGAGCAGTTGGAAAATGAAGGAAGGTCATTCAAATGGTCTGACATGTTAGCTCTTTAGCTGAAAGTGCATGTGTCTAATTCCTAGAGTCCACCTAAGGATGATCAAGCAAGATTCTTTATGTCCGCTTACTTGATGCAATATGTGCCCAGCAGCATTTCCCTAGCATGGTGAACATGGACACCATTAGAGGATATTGTGAACATATATTACAATTTTCTCTCTGAGTGCAGCTACTGAGGATTCGTGTCGAGGTTGCCTGACCATTTCATCACTCATTGTACAAGATGATATTTTAACATAATCAACCTTGCATATCCCAGGAAGTGATGCAAACATTACTTAACATTGTATATTGGTATGCCTAACCTGGTGGCACCTTCATCAGGAGGTTTGGCACGGAGAAGCCTCTGCATGAGCTACTGAGGTTTTCCATGGACAAGTTGGTCATGCAAGAGGTTGTATACCACATCTCCACAAAGTTATCAACAGGACTACATAGGAGGAAGAAGGATGCAGATGTCAATTTCGAGGACTTAAAGAAGTTTGGGTTTGGAACCAATATTTTCAATTCGTACGATCCCCACTACATATGAAAGAACCATTATGCAAAGGTGTATTACCAATGGCTCCACGCGGCATGTCATTGGCCAAAGGAAGATCCTTGGAGGTATTGGTACAACTCCTCTAGGCTCAATGAACCGATCAGCATAGTTATAGAATGGAAAGGAACACTGCAGGAAGAACCACCACATGAAGCAATAACAACAATAATAGTGAGCAGCAAACTAGTGCAATACAAAGGCAAGAGGAAGATTATCGAGAGCGCAGAGGTTGAGCAAAGCTACAATTTTAGAGTAGATACTCTTTTTTAGAAAGTAGATTTGGTGATATAGGTAAAGAGGCGAAAACGCGAAAGGAGAGTAGAATGGAGGAAGGGAGATAACCAAATATTGGAAGATTCAGAGAAGAAGTTGCAAGAAATATAAAAGAAGTTGAAAGAAGATCAAGAACTTAGGAGGAGAGAAGGGGAAGAAAAGAAAAGAAGAAATAGGAATAGGAGGAAATTCAAGGCGCACTGGAAGAGCAAACTACACCTATACAGGTTGAGACAATAGAGCAACCAGCAGATGAAGAAGAGGGTGAGTAGGTGCAGGTTCGAGAACTCGCTCAGCAGGTTGAGTATATGGTTAAGACAACGGACATGGAGACGAAACAAGAGCCATAATACCAAGACATTGATCTCATGTCAAGATCATCTGAGGTCACGCCATAGTCTTTACCATCTCCAGAATCACAACCAATCCCGAGAGAGCAAGGAGAGGTTGTTCTCCTTGATGATGATCTAAAAATGGATGTGTACAATCTGTCAGTCGAAAAGTCACAACACAGTGTTGTACAGGCATGAAGAAAGCATCTCCTGGATGATCACATCACATGTGCACATAGAAGAAAGGGTGATTGTATCAAATGTTAGAAGACATCTAGTTTCCATGGCCGAGACTTCTCAGGCTTGTGTAGAAGCCACAAGGTCGACGATCAAGTTCTTGATAGCATAGAAATATTGGATGGTGAAGGAGTTGCAAGAGTCCAAGTAAAGAACAAAGTAGTCTATAGGATCCGCTATGGAAGAAATGAAGAAAGAAATACTTGTGGAGATATCAACATTGGAGACCACCATCTGGATATTGTATAGAAGATTTCTCACCATGCACAAAGAGATTTTCCATCTATACAGTTTTCAGCAGTAGTGTGCGAAGACATCCCAAACCCTCAAAGGTTTCCACACTTCCACTGTGCATGTATAGGAATTGACAATGAGGTAGAAGGCGGCCCCGCTTTATTTACACAAGATGATGAAGTTTTGGGCAGAGCTAGACAAAGCACAAATTAGATGTTTATATGGAACTATGAGAAGCTCCCTCTACTCATCACCAGCATTGAGGATTCATATGCACATTTGTACAATAGTCTGGATGTCATAGTGAGGACACATAAGATCCCTTCCATCGGAAACCTCACTCAAGCCATGAGGAAGAACCAAGTCATGTTGGAGGTCAACGGGTACATAGAGCAGTTGATGCACTAAGCCACCAATGATGACTTGCAGTTGAGCACAGAGAACATGCAGAAGTACATCGGTGGTCCAGCCACACTCAAGAAAGTGTTGTGCATGCTTCAGGATGAGTTGGACATAAGTTTCATAACCATATACCCGCAAGCCATAGAGGTGAGAGTTCGCTTCGATAAAGACATCACCAAACAGTATGGGGTCACAATAACGCAGTACCAAGATTGGTATCAGTTCGTCATCGAAGACCACAACAAGGAGGTTACCAAGTTGGTCTTTCCCCAAGACCCCGAGTGATGTTGTTTGTATTGTTAGGCTGACTCAAGCCTATTTTGTCCCACATGGGTATATGTGGAAATTGTATTATTGTAAATATGTTGTAAGTGAAATTCCAAGTGTCACTAATGGAATGTTAACAGTCACTATGTAATGTGAAGAGTCATGAGGGTAGTCCAAGAGTCAAAGGGGAATGTCAAGCGTCACCCCATCCTTTGTTATATATATAACCTCATAACTCAAAGTAGAGGCTTTTGGGAGCCAACCTTTTGGCTAGGCATTTCTAAGAAAAGGATTGGAGAGTATTGTGACGAGCCTTGGCTTCTCCACAGCGTAGAGCGAGTATATCTTGGAGGAGCAGGTGACGTTGACTATAATGTTTAACTATTGGAGCTAGTGGTTGTCAATGGTGTATTTATGGATGGAAATTTCACTTAATTATATAACTGAGCCAACACGTTTTGATGGATATGGTGTTATTGTAGTTCGACTATTCTGGTTACTTTAGCAATGTGTGTTATTTCACTTACACAATTGTGTATGAACTATCTTGTATATGATTGTATGAATCTTGTTGAAGATGTGTTGTTGTATTAACCCGTCACTTTGGATTGTGGACTATTCCACTTCTAGCCTGTGATGTCATTCAGCTTGTGTGTTCCTTTCAGGCTGTGTACTATTACAGGCTTCTAAGGGACACACTTCCCTTTCCCCTTTATGTGTTAGAACACCCATGCATCTCACTTGACTCGCTGCAAGATTACAACCTTGCTTCCGACAAAGTTATCATGCTTACCTATGCGCACTACTACAATCAAGGCACTATTGTACCACCCTCTACTAGGACTCCTACTCCAAATGGTCTGAGGTCTAGTTGGGACTTCTTACCAGGGAGATCCCCTGACATGTTGGTGGGTCTAGCACCATCAACAGGTTCCTAACCATGGTACCTTGGTGCCACACTTTTATTTGAATGGATAAGCATGCTAATATTCAATGCTCAGTAATGTAGCATTAGACTTTGCTTAATTTTTGGTGAACTAAACCACCACTCGCATTTGAATAAGTAGGGAATTTAAATTATTGGTTTATATTTAAGAAAGGACTCATATCTTAGCTTTTTTCATATAAATTTATCATCAATGGACATAGGAAAAATTGACCTTGATGTATGATCCTATAATCCATGGCCATAGAAAAATGTGATGTAGCACTAGAAATGTCTCAAACCATTTGTTTCAGATCAAGCCCCCAATTCCTATTTATTCACGCTAATGATGAACTCTTATCCTTATTTATTTTCGGGTTTTGTCTTATGTCTATCATGGGACATTGATAAAATCCAAAGTGTTATTATTACATGATCCCCTGGAAGTCTTGTTTGGCTTCTAGAATATATTAGTTGATTTCTTTTGTACTGAGATTTTTTATCGTATTTCTATATATGTTTAAACTTCTAACTTCAAAAACCACAACTCTCGATTAATAAAAATGCCTTCCTTCGGCCAAAATGAAAATTTATACACACTTTAGGAAGTTAAACTCTCTGGATTAAAATATTAACCTTAAAAACACAACGAAACTTTGTACATAAATTGAGCCACTATATAGTTCCACTCTCCAAGCAAAATGAAATTCAAAAGAGATTAGATAAGATTAGACTCTTTTATTGGTTAAATTACTATCCTTTGGAATCTTAACAAAATTCAAATAAAAAAATTAAATAGTTGCATAAGGGAATTTCATAACTCAATGTTAAATGGAAAAATTATAGAAATAAAAGGTTGTCCTGAGCTTATGGCCATTGTAGGAAATTCAAAACAATATATTGTATTTTTTTATTATAATAATTGAAATATTGTCATTGAGTATTGAACAAGGAAAATAACTAATCCAAACTTGTGATGATATTCTTATTGACAATGCTAAATATTTGGCAGTACATCTATTTTTGGATACTAGTTTATGGCATCATAGAATAACTTTGTTTTCATTAACCCTTCCATTCTATGATACATGTATCTTCTAATACAATTTCATGGATTTTTGTATACAAATTTTTATGACTACCAGCCCACTGTCATGGAATTGATTTTCATACTAAAATAATTTCATACTTTTTCAAATGTTGAGTGTGTATGAATAAAAAACATGTATCATGTTTAATGTAAATTATATCGAGAGAGACAGCAAATTTCTTTAAAAAATGACAACAATGACAATGCCATCGACTTTTTTTTAAGAGAAACAAATGGCACATAAAACATATTTGTTTGTTTGCCTCCTCAATTTCATCAATAAAAGTTGTCCATCATGCAAAAGATTTGAATCTAGAATTTCATAGAATATAATACTTCATTATCACTATTATTACCAATTAAGCTACACCAAAAAACCATTTTCATTAATAAGTGTTATTTTCCTTGCACTATGAAAAATAATAATTTATAGAAAACATTTGATTTTCAGTGGAAACCAATTAACCCAGATATATGTATCTGGTGTGAATCCATCGATTAATCTCCAACAAAACTTATCATTGCACTAGAACTCCTTAAAATTTCTCAATATCTCCTTGTACAATCCGCAGAGGTCATTTAGCAATAGCATAAGATCTTTCAAGTGAATTAGCTTGATGTCATTGAACATAAGATCTTTCAATCGAATTACCATGAACATCACCCTTTAAATTGTCTGATTCCACTAGCCAATTTGCATGAGCTATTGTTAAATAACTCATAATAAATACATGCCAACTATGCAAATACACGTCAACTTGATTTAGACAACTAGCTAAAACGAGGCATGCAAACTGTTGGTATGAGTAATTATTGAAGTATGCATTTATGTTTGTTGTAAATTTTGCTTGGTTTAATATTTGAATTTAACTCTAAATTTAATTTTGATTAGTTTTTTATTTTTATTATTATTAAAAGATAAATTTAGTATCAAGTAAATGTGAGGGAAAGGTTAAAAGATAATACTCTATAATTTATTTATATAAGTAAGTAAATTTTATTAACTAAGTATTAGTTGTATGTTGGACTTAAATCTATTTTTTAATTAAAAAATAGAAAAAGTTCAGTTTGTTTTTATTTTATTTTATTTTTTATATAGGATTAGATATGATAGTTTTTATTTATTTAAAATGAATTATTATATATATATATTTTTGTGTATTGAACACACTATATATATAATTTTGTAAAAATTGTACTTTCTTAACTGTTTTACATAGTTAAATTTTAAGTGTGTTTAAAAGAAGGTTACATATTTTTTCCACACACATTTTCTTGGAAAATTCATGTGTTTATATTTAGACTACTGTTTGTAAAACAATCATTGGATTTGATTATTTTTTTAATGAATAGTTTTTGAATAAAAAAAAAAAAAAAAAAAAAAAAAAAAAAAAAAAAAAAAAAAAAAAAAAAAAAAATCAATGTAATTATATAATTATGAGCTTTTTTTCTTTAATTTGTGTCTAGGAAATTCAATCAATTTTCCTAGTCATTTTGCAACAATATTTGATTTAACACTCCTGTAAACCAATTATGCAAAACATTTGTTTTTTATTTACCATAAAAACTAAAATTTTATACAAGCATAAAAACATACCTTTGATTTACCACAAAAATAAAGTCATTTTTTTAGAAACTAAATGTTCACAAACATAGTCACAATAATAATCAAGAATGAGATAAATGATAATTATCTATGCATCCACAAAAGTGTGAGTCACTCATGCAATCACTAAAATTAATGGAATGATTATCTCTAGAGAACTATAGTGAGACCATGGAAAATGCAAGAGTTGCTCTTAGGATGATACCGTCCATGTGATATGAAGTGTTGAGCGTGTTGTTCTTTGGTCCACCCACAAGAGGAAATGATGTAGTTGGGTTCATAGGTTAATATGCCAACAGGATAAAAACACACCGCATAAGGTTTCAAAGCTAGATTATGCAATCAAACTAAGATATCATGTTGACTATTCATCCCAAATTCACAGTTCATTGACATCATAAAGGATAACCCTCTGATTCGAGTTGCAAATGCTAGGAAACGAAAGTCTTTGGCCCACAAAATAAATAGCTCATCTCGTTCAAATGAAGGCACAAGGCCGTGAAATTACCACCACTTTCCAACAATTGACATGGATATCATGGGGCCTCAACATCACTGAAAAAGAGTCAGGATGTCTTGATGGTCGTAAGCCAAAGATGTCATTTAACATTAAATATCTTGGCTAGTTCAACCTTTGTTTTCTAGGTTAGTAGATGTCTCTTATATATTTTCCACTAGAATTATATTATTTTTTTGAAAGCCAAATATTTTCTTCATTGCGACCAAGGGATTGACCCTGTGAGATGTAGATGCAAATGAGACGGTCCACAATTCCCTGTGTCATTGAACACCTCCATGTAACCCATCCCACTACTTTCATATCCCATGTTACTTCCTAAGTGACTCGGCCAGTCAACACTCTCACAATAATTAACACATGGGCCTCTTGGCCCAACAAATGAGAATATGAACATTAACTCCTACATTACATTAATATACAAGATTTTGAACATTCGCTCTCTCGCACTTCCAGATTTATAAGTCTATCTTTTTATTTTTTATTTATAAGATTATTGAGTTAATTACTTAAACCATTTACCATATTTTCCATATAAATAAATATATGGGTTTGTATTTTTTTATTTACTATTTATAAAGTTACTAAGTTGATTATTATATTAAATATATTTGAATTGATATGAACCATTTATATATATTTTCTATTATCAATAAATAAATGAGATGATGAACATGATTTTACTTACCTTTTATAAATTTATAATTTACCAATTTTTTAAATTTATTATTTAAAATTTAATCATTTTTTCTATATACGAAAATTATTTCTAAATTCATCAAATATATTTTAATTTCAAAACTAGTTTAGGATATAAACAATTTTAAAATTCAACAACATTTCAGCTTCCAAATAATTTTAATAATGCATATTAGCTCTAGTGATCATTAATAAATTATTGAGCTTATAATAAATTAAAAATAAAAATAAAAAAATATAAGGCATGAAGTAATTACATCTTATTCTATTAATAATACTGAACTTAAAAAAAAAAAAAAAAAAAAAAAAAAAAAAAAAAAAAAAAAAATCTAAGGCATGAAGTAATACATCTATCTATTATATGAGATAGGACAATTTTGATGAGTTGTGTTGCAAGTTAGAGAAGCAACAAACATATGAAGATTTTGTGTGGATGGAGATGTGTGGAAGAAATGTGTAGAGAGGTGTAAATGAGGATGTGCGCTGAAGGAGGAACACATCCTTCCACACAACAACCATTTCTCACAGACACAAACTCTTTTTAATGGGATGCATGAAAAAACTCTCCTTAATTTTGAATCAAGATTTCAAAAATTTTAGCAAATCAAAATTACAAATTATAATTCAAGATTTACAAAATCAAAATTACAAATTTCAAACCAAGATTAAAAAAATCAAAATTTCAAATTTCGAACCAAGATTAGAAAATTTTTGTTACCATTTTGTTGCTAGCCACTTCACTCAGGATTTCATTTCTTGAAAAAATAGATGGGAAGCAAATAATCTGAGGCATGAGTTGTCCAATGCATTTAGTATTTGTTTTCAAAATTGAAACAACCATATGCATGAATGGAAACACGTTTATATTTTCTCAATGCCATTAGTATTTCAGGTTGAGTATGTAATTAATGCAAATGGTAACACTAGTTGTCTATAACATTCACTCACATGATTCCCCCTATCGGGGTGCGTGCTCGAGGCAGGAAGGGACGTCGAACAGGAATGATAGTTATGAGGCTTAATGGAAGGGTACCACCCACCACCCCCCACGCGCTCATGGCGATGGGTGCAGTGGCCTCCCTCATGAAGACTGACATAGGAGATGGGAGAGGTGGCAAGTATGGCCAAGACGAAGGAGTAGGTGAGGCATGTAAGGAAGGATAGGTGAATCGATATGGTATGATAGAGTGGGAAGTAGAAGGAACTCGGGATAGGGATAATCGCATTGCTGTAAACACTTGTGGGAGGTGGAGCACTGGAGCAAGCATGCAGAGCTACCATCGTTGGTAGTAGTAGAGCGTTTTCAGGTATGTTTCTTCATCCTACAATCCCCTTGCTATGGAAACTCTGCTTGTGTATGGATGGGGGGTTCGGGAGAACCCAGGGGAGGGGAACTGGGGGATAGCCGGGGACAACAATGCAGGCTTGGGGTGAGTATGGTCTGGCTTGGTGTGCTAGTTGTGAGAGCCTTGAGTGTTAACCAAGTTTGTAATCGAGACGCTCCTCTTGTGAGTAGTTGAGAGAATTTGTATTACTATGCGGGTGGTGAGGTAGAATTAATGCATGGGGAAAGTGTAGGCATGAGTGATGGTAGAGGAGTAGCGCAACTTAACTGGGCAAAGGGGCATGGGAAGGCACAACCTCGATGGGAAACCCATAATAGAGGGGAACGAGAAGGCACACTCGGACAGAGGCAATTGCACTTGGTTGCATGAGGGGTGGGTCAACCGAACTATGCAGGAGAGGCATGAGCCAAGGCACAGAGAGCTAATCCATCTTGCTTTTGAACAAGGAGTGGATAGAGTTGAGATGGCTCGACCAATAAGAGGAAGAGGACGTGGAAGATGAGGGCAGGATCCGACTCAGGAAAATGACCCGAGCATCTCGGAGCCAAGACGAGGGAGGAAACCAGTAGAACACCTCATCAATGAAGCGACAACAGCCTACAGTGAGGGAACAAATGCTAGCATCCGCAAGCTATTGGAAGAATGGGAGGGGGAAATTAAACAGGAAGGTGAATCCAAGGAGGAGATGAAGAACTGGCGTGCTATAATTCTATATCCCGAGAATACTAGAGGCGGAATAACTCAGTTCAAGCAAACCCTCTATCTATAGTGGCTCATGAAGAGCCTTATGGGGAAGGCAATGGAGAAAATTTCAGTGGGGATGGCACTCACTCTGCAGGACATGCCTAACTATAAAAAATATTTGCAGACGATCCAATTGAAGTTGCACAAGTAGGACATCCACCTGGACAGGATTCAAAGGCACATCCCTTGCATCATTGAGCTAGTTGAGGTGCCTGGTGACTCAGCCAAGGACCCAACACCAGTCGAGTCAGCCTCAGAAGAACAATAGGAATAGTCAGTTACCTGGGCTTTTTTTGGTTTTTTACGGGTAGCATTTACTTTTAAAATGCATGCTTATGATAGATAGACATATAAAATCTTATCATGAAATTGATACGTATATAGCTTGGTTAGAACGACTGATACTTTATTGTTTTTGGATGGCTTATAACAAGGATAGGTGGCCAACAGACTTGGTTTCTCACTGGGCAAGTTGAGGCCACCTATCTCACATGTGGTGTAAACTTGTTATTTATAAATAGAAAAAGAAGGACCTGCCAAGCTTAACAAAAAAAAACATCCACTGACATGATTAATATACATTGAAACATTTTAATATTATTCAACAAATCTTACCTTTCATGTAATACTTATTCACATATAAAAATAACATGCAATGTAAAGAAGAGAACTCGCTACTTAAATCTAATGATTCTATTTATAAACATTAGCTTCATCTAGCATTCATTCAAAACATTAATATACATTGAAACATTTTATACTCAAAATTATTCATAAAAAACTAAACTAAATGCGACACTTGTTTTTGCATAAGCTATTATTTATAACAATATATTACCACTGTTTATTTAGGTTTAAATAAAGAAATAAAAATAATTTGATCCAAAATTATATCCAAAAATAGATCTATAAGTCTTGCCTTATATGCACCAATCTTCGCACTATAGACATCTTATGGATGTCTTTGCACACAACTCTCTCTGCACATGCTTCTCCTTCTCCTGCACAACACTTTCCCTTCTACATGTTCCTCTTCCACACACATCCCCACTTCCGCACCTTTGCACTTCCACATGTTTCTTATATGTTCTGTAAGATATTTTTTATTTATTTATGAAGTTTTTTTAGAATTTATATAATTAATAGGAATCGTCTATGGAGGCCAAGGAATTGCCTGGACTCTGCCAAAAGTGGTCAGAATCGTAGCAAAAAATTTACAAAAAATCTCACGCTAGCAATGTTTGAATCTTGTTTTTGATGGTGGAAATGGATTCTACGCCATCAAAAACCTCTAGGACACCCAAAATATTAAAATTTAACCACTATAACTTAGATTTAGAAAAATTCCTACTAGATTTTATCAAAATATGGCTGGAATTTCCAGTCTATGGCTAATTAATATATGATAAACAAAATTTAATGATTATTTAAAATAATATCATAAAAATTAATTTTTAATTGATAATAAGAAAATTTGGTTGTTTCATAGCTATTACTTCGTTTAATGCTATTCTAATTTTGTCTTATTATGAGTACTAATCTCAACTAGTATACAATTTGAGTGCGCATAATGATTAAAAGTATTTGTTTCCTGATAAGAGGTCACAGATTCAAAACCAGAGCGGATAGAATATGTATACATTCATAAAAACCAGAGTAAATAGAATATGTATATAGAATATGTATATGTTCATAAACTTAACATTTCAATTTCAAGTGAGAAAAACAAGTTCTAATGCCACACTCATTTTTCAGTCGAGAAAAGCCGTGTACAATAACATTAATTAAACTGTGAGGGACTCAATTGACTTCTGATGTGTGAATTTGGGCATCGATTTCCCAGTCAATGGCAGGTCTCTTCGATATAGACGTTGGTGACGGTAGCGCTCGCAACCTTGGAAACAATCGGCGGAACCTTTCATGTGAAAACCTAGAGAACCGTAGATTCCACATAAGTCATGAACGGAACATTAATTCGGAATTGGTATCCAAATACATGCCTCGGTTTGAATGACATCTCCATGCGAATATGGAAAAACCACGTCCTTGACTAGAGAATCCTAGTGGGTCCTCAATCCCCCAAAATCGGAAATAAGGAACACACTATTCTTGAAAATTGTCTAAAAATCCAATCAATCATGTCTCGAAGCTTTGAACTGGATATTTGACACAAAGATTTGAACTGGTGACTTCATATTTGAACCACAAAAAGAAAATACAACTTTTATGGCTCCAAATTGCATCTCGAGCAAATCAATAAATGCCTTCGCCGCAATACTTGTGTGGAGAACAAAATAACCCCTTTCATGGCTTATGCAATGATTTGCGAGGCAATACCTGTAGCTCATTGAACTCTCGGATAATATATGACTTGTGTAGTCCTTCATATGTTGGTCGGTTCCACCCTACTCCACTTTCTCATCATTCCATTTTTCCATGGCATTGAACCATTTTAATGATTGTTTATGTTGGTAAGGTAGAGAGGAGGAAATCCAAAATATCACAAACAATCAATATG
The DNA here is from genome assembly GCA_000404065.3 of Pinus taeda. Taxonomy (NCBI): domain Eukaryota; kingdom Viridiplantae; phylum Streptophyta; class Pinopsida; order Pinales; family Pinaceae; genus Pinus; species Pinus taeda. Next base: position 39,384 of record APFE030897437.1, on the reverse strand, counting down.
AGTTGCGTTGTTATTGATCAATTAAATTTGATTTGATTTGATTACAATGAATGCGGTGAAGGATATTTAAACTTTTTCGACTTGTGACTCGTTCAAAATAATTCAACATGCACACACACATTAAATTTGGACTTCTCCAAATATACATTGTGTTAGCATCCTAAGTGTTATAGTAGTCAAAGCCAAACTTAGTATTTTTTTTTTTTTTTTTGTCAATTTGTAAAGTGTTGCTATGATCTCATAGAGATCAAGTTTTAGTGTCAATGGGATATATTAAAGTTTGAATGGTGAAAGAAATCAAGTTATCAATATCTTAAAATATCTAAGTTTAGCAAGTCTAGGGTTAATGTGTCATCCAAGTCATGAGTAAAGATAATAGTGGGTTTTGGTTTTTCATCATTGAGTCAAGTTAGTGGTGTATTTTCAGTCAATTGCATGGTCAAATCAGAGAGTACATCATAACCTTGTAATCATGAGTCGTTGTTGCACTTCTCCTTTGCATTGTGCTTGAAGATTCAACGTTACACTTGAAGGAAGTTCTGGACCGCATGGAGGATTATAGAGACATGTTTTGGCTTTCAAAAATCCATTGAATTCATTATTCACCCTCTTGAGGCGCCCTGGATATCAGTGGAAATCTTGTTGCGTTTTCGTTGTAGGGGAGTTGCTACGCTTCTGCAATTCAAGGTTTTGTTGTCACCACGATCACCTCTAGGTTCTAAATTTTGTTTTCTTGAACAATTCACATTGTTTACCATCAAATTCATCTGAAGCAGTAAAAGGGAATGCCTAGCTAGTCCTCCAACAATCAATTTCCTTATTGTTGTGTTATCTTGTTGCGCTACTATCAGAGAATTTAAGGTGTGAAGAAAATCAATGATTTTGCACTTCTTTTCATAACTAGTGTTTCAAAGAGGGTTCATGAGGTTGTCAACATCACCCATTAACCATTTTTCTCAGTCAAAGACTCCAACACCTAGTCAAACCTATGTAAGAAAAGGTTTGCGGCACTTTTGTTGTAGGTGGTGATTTTGAAGAATGGAAGGATGTAGTATGAATAGAAGTGTCTTGATAGGTGTCTGATGTTTCAGGATTTATTCTCCATCTATGTGACCCATTGAGAGTTCCAGAAGATGATAAAAAGGACAAGAATGATGAATTTGCTGCATTTCTGCTTTTGAAGGCCTTGCTGTTGTGTTTTTTACTATTTTAGCAATTAACTTCAAGATTAGTTTCTGACCAAATGGAGAAGAAAATTTAAAAACAAAATATTTATTTTTGTAAAACACAAGCTAATTAACAAAACCTCCTTTAGTTTATTCACAGGTATCATACATTGGAAGATTCGAATGAATCTTTACAGTCTATATTTTAGATTTCTCACTTCCTGTTTTAGTCATGATTGGGCATGAATTTGGAGGAACTGGATATGAATTTTAAAAAACCAAAAGAGGTTTTTGTCAACCATGGGCTAAACAACAAAAACCTTTCTCAATTTTACACAGGTGTTATCTTTTGGGAATTACAGGTGCCACTTGCAGACTCGTTTTTCACAATTTCGCCAAGCCAGATTTGTTGACATAGTTCTAGAATTTTTTGAATTCGACTTGGTGGACCTCCAACTTGGCATAATTGTTTCCAAATTGATTTGGATGATGAAGTTTGAAGATTTTTCTACCAAATCCCATGATTTTCTTTTCAGATAGCATATTTTTAGTTAGTCAATAATCAAACCCTAGATAGTAGGATATGGGCATATTTTGCAAATATTTTATTCCTAATGTATTTGTAACCTCTTCGTATCATTCGAAAAATGATGGATTTTTACTTCCTTAAGATAGAATATACATTTGGGATGAAGGAAGAGGAAGGAGGTTGGTTGGTCAGTGTGTGATAGAGAAGACATTGTGCATTGTACATTTTCCTTTTGAAAATTTCAGTGAATGATGAAGGTCGAAGCCTACTTGTTCGGGGATTCATGTGTTAGTCTCTTATTGTGATGTTTATCTCTTATTTATGTTTCTTTATATTTTGTTATATCCATGCTTAAATGTTATGTATTCAGTGTTTAGTTAAACAAATTCATTTCAGAATTCACCTTCAAGTGCTCTGTTATAGATAAATAAACATTTAAATGTTTTTTCTTCCATTATAATATCTAAAATTCATCCTCAACTAGATGTTTTAGGTATTATCAATTTCATTACTCTTCTACTCAACTCTCTATAGAGAAATTTGACAAATACACCATAAGGATTGCCTACCTTGCCCATGTCTAAGGATTTTTCATTTCCCATCATAGCACTGAAAATGATTAGCTTGATTTGACTCCATGCCTAATGGATTTTCCCTCTCCCCTACCATCAAATTGTTAAAACCTATTCCTCTATGATCTTAATACCTAACCTAAAACTTAAGACAACTAGTCATCTAAGTAATTGAAGATTGATATAGAGAGAGACCCCTCTCTGAACCTAGAAGGGCTAGATTTTAGTTTTAAAGTGGTTTGTGGTTACCTTTGGGTTCCTCTTCTCATCTTGGAGGAATCAGGAAGTGCTAACAGACTGAACTCAACCTGACTCACACTTAACTCAGTTAACTTACAGTCTAATATGAATTGCACTTAACTTAGCTTATCTTCTTCAAGCATCACTCAACTTCAATCTTGTTAGATCTTCATGCGAGAGTAATTATAATTTCCAACATTCCCCCTTAATTACGACTATATGAATCGACATAACTCAAACATCACTCAACTATGCATGTTAGGCTTACAATAGAAATTGACTCAATTATCACTCAAACATGCATGTTGATCTATGTCTCATCTAGGCTTACAATGACTCCAAACTTTTACAATTTTTCATGTTCTTTTTCTCATCTTCCAAATTCTATATCCTCGAAATTGCTCTATTCTTTTTTGCGCGTTCCCGTTGTAGGCTCCATATTTCTTTACTTGTTGTTGCTACAATGTTTCTTTGACTTGTCTCGAATTTGTGCTAAAAAAGAATATAATCATGTATTCTACAACTTCCTCTTTAAATATTCTTTCACTCATGAACTATTCTCGAAACTCTTCATCTTCAAACTGTGTTCTTCGCGTTGTTTCTCGCACTTCATATCCCTGATTTTCTTTCTGCCATATTTCTTAATAGAAAAGTCTTATATCTTCTTGACTCCATTGCTGAAAAATTGTTTCAATACATTCATCTTTGTCTTCAGAAACATCCTTGTGCTTTACTGCATCATGTTCTTCATATTCTCTTTTAGCTGGACTACTATCTTGTTTACTTGCACACTCAAAATCAATGTTAAAAATATCTGCATTATGATCTTGAGTCAGAGCTTCGTGCTCTACCTCTTCCTTCTTTATCTTCTTTTGTTCTGTCATTGTGTCATAATTCATTCTCTGCCCTTTTACCAACCTTTGTCTCTGCAAACATGTTGTCTTCCACTTGGCTCCCAAACATAAGTGGGTTTCTCTCACCAAATAACAACATATCAATGTTTTATTTATGTTGCATCATGAGCAATCAATCATCACCAGTTAATGGTTCTTCATCAAATTTAACATCAACATAATTCTCTTTCACTCTATTGTGGGATATTTGAGCATACATGTGCTCATTAACAATTTAAACTTCATCAAATGCAGTTGGATTCACCAATTCACATTTCACTTTGTATCCATCATCCACATGTGTTTCATCACAATGGGATTCACCATCATCTGCACCATCCACGTTACAGTGGAGTTCTCAAACATTTATATGTTATTTCTTTGCTTCACACACAGAGACTTCAAATTCTCTCTCTACAACCTTTGTTGCACCTTCTTCATCCATATGCTTGTCTGCATAATGGGTTTCAATTTTAAGTCTTCACGACCATCATCCACTTTTGAGTGGGATTCTCCAAGCTTTATTTTCTTCTTGGAGCCTTGATCATCTACTTTTAGATTTGGGGCTAACTTCTCTGCCTGTTGCATAACCTATTGCTGCATGTCACTCCCCCTTGCACCAAATTTAGCTTCCAAGATCTTCCATGCTTCCTTGGAAGTTGTAGCTTTTGCTACCTTTCACAAAAACTTATCATCCAATCTTTATTTTATAAAATCTAACGTTAAAGCATCACATACTTCATCATATGGGTTATTAGACGCGTACTCAATTAAATCTTTAGCTCGAAGAAAAGTTAGCATTTTGATAAGCCAAAATTCAAAATATTCACCAATAAACATAAGAGGTGGTAACAGATCAAAGCTACACTTATCAACCTCGATTTCTTCTTTGTCTTCTGCTAGACTTCTCAGTTCCTTAGTTGTGGCTTGAACCTCTCTAAACATGACAACGATCTCTGCCTTTCCTTTTCGATTCATTTTCCTAATCTTCTCTAGTTGCCCTTTACAACCCATGATTGTTGTCTTTCCTCTATCTTATAGTTGCTTTCCTGATTGCATGAAGCTATATTCCATGTCACCCCGAAAAATATAATTTTCAATGCCCTGCAAAGAACAATCTTCACCTAAAATGCTGCCATACTCAATAAAATAGAAAACTTTATAGATAAATAGAATATTGCAAAGCCCTAAACTTTCTTTCCAATTAAACCTTTTCATTTTTCAATACTTTTTTAAAAATAAAAAAGACCTTTTCATTGTTCAATGCTCTTTTTAAAAATAAAAAACAAAAAACGCTTCATAGAATTCTCTGTAAACTCCATTTTTTAAAAACCTTTCCTCACCATACACCTTAATAATTTCAAACCCTTCAAACTTCAACGTTCTATGGCCCTTTAAACTTTTAAAAAACCTTTACACTTGGCCACATGACTTTAAAGAATAAACCTTTTGAAATGAACTTTATTTAAACCACTTTGAACCTTTTAAAAAGTCTTTATCTACTTCAACCTCAATATCGGCCTCAGGAATAATTTTGCCACATAACTTTAAAAAGAAATTTCTCCCTTCTAAACTTTCAAACTCGCAATCTTTGTCTACAAACTCGGGTTTGTGGGCGGCTCCTAATGAACCGCGGTTGACTTTCCACAAAAGCAAAACAATTGGAATCTAGTTAAAATCGAAGGGAACGACTGCGCGGCTGTTAACTCTGGTTGTGACAGTGAGGGTGCTCACGACTCTTTCAACGAATAATAAACACTTAATTTTCTCTGCAAACTGCAGTTGCACTTCTCCGATACACATAGGACTTTTAAATCTTGGCTTTTTCTCGACTCGGCTCTGATCTCTGTGACTTTACCAATTTGTTGGTAAGGCAGAGAGGAGGAAACACAATCAACACGAGTTGCGGTTTTGTTATTGATGAACCAAACTTGATTTGATTGGAATGTATTACAATGAACGTGATGGAGGGTGTTTAAATTTTTTAGAGTAGTGACTCATTTAAAATGCAGTTGTTTATAATGTAATTTTTTAAAGTTTTTTCGGTGGGTTTTTCCAGTAAAAATTTGGCAGCAATTTATTGGAATCGCAAGTTTGATAGCTAGTTTCTGTACAATAAAAGCGTCCCAAGAGTTTTTCACCGTGCTGAATCCAAATATGTAGTTAAAAAACCATTTTAACTGCAACAAATTAAGATTTAACCTCAATTTCTTCTACTGTCACCAGAATTTCCAAAAAATCGCATTATAAACAACTCCACTTAAAATAACTCAACATGTACACACAAAATTTGAACTTCTCTAAATATAAACTAAACTAAACTTAACATAACTCACAAACTTAACGTAACTCACACTTAACTAAGTTAAGTCACACTCTAAATATAAACTGCACTTAACTTCAATCTTGCTAGATCTTCATGTTGCAGTAATTATAATTTCCAACAGCTTAATAGTCCTTCATCTATTGGTCGGGTCCACCATACTCCATTTTCTCATCACTTGACTTTTTCAGGGCCTCAAACCATTCGGATCCACCTCCATTTTCTCCTCACTTGATTTTTCCATGGCCTCGAACCATTCTCATGGTTGCTTTTCTTTCAGTTGATTTTTTTTTTTTTATAGAATCTTCTTTAGATAGGTGGGTTTTTTCATAAGTTGCATTTTGGGTTGTTGGTGCTTATTAACTTTTTTATTTGTTACCTTTCTGTGTAGGTGTTTGTATAATTCTCTTGCAATTATGTTTTAGATGAAGTTGAGATGAAATTTTTAGCATTTTTCAATTCAATAATCATTCATCCTATAAATAGTGCAATAATTCTTGTCCATGTTTTTGGACAATAAACTTTTTTTTCCATTCTTCTCACAATCGAAGAAAAATTCATAGTACCTATGCTAGTCATACATTTTAGGGTTTTTATTTGTGCAAGTCTACTGAAGAGAACTTGTTTTAAGTCTTTTTTTTGGATATTCATTTTTTTGGATATGCTTTGGATTATCTCTTGATTCTTTTCCTATAACTGAAAGTTTGTTACGTTATCAATTCTAATTTGCACTCACTCTCACCATCATGGAATGGTGCAACATATTTTTACATGGGTTGTTTATGTATAACTAAAGGCTTGGGCTCTTCTCTTGAAGCTTCTCACACTCCAGATGCCATGGAGCATTCTCCAATTTCTCCTTGGCCACTAAGATATCTCAAACTTACATAATGAAGTATTTTCTCCACTTATATGGTATTAGTCATTCTTGGCCCATTGATGCCAAGGTATTTTCCATAAATTCCTATCTTAGTTAGCGACTTAAGGCCAATACCTGAGTATGCTTCTCAAATTCACCAAAAGTAGCATCTACATCTTCATGGGAAGGACAATTACTTGTAGTACATGCCTTGATTATGGTTTTAGAATTTGTGGTAGAGGATGGTCTCCTTTGCATGGTAGACTATTTGTTCTCCTCTACTCCTTCGACATTCATGAACTTCGTTAGAATATCATACTTTGCTTGCAAATCAAGTTGCAAATCTTGAATGAATCCCATGAGAAATTCTCTGTTAACAATACTTTATCTAGCAAGTATTTCTTCTGAAGAATTGAAATCTTCTTCTCCATTCAAAGTTTTCCTCTTGAATTTGGTATCTTGACAGTTTATATCTTCAAGCTCCTTAAGCCTTTCTCCCTTCAGAACTTTGCCCATGGTTGTCTTGTTGCAACCAAGAAACCTACACTTCTAAACTACAAAGGAACCAAATGGAAGAATTAACCACAAAGTAGGAAAGTGTTAAAAAAACCCTTCAAAGAACTAGATTTGATAGCAACTTGATCTGAAAATGTCAAATATAAAACTAACTTACTTTTTGTCCATTTTAGTTGCTTTACAAATTTCTTAATTTTCCAACATTAACTTGGAAATTGGCATATAATTCAACCTTTAAAAATGAAATTAAAACAATCAAATACATAAACAATATGTCAACCACATTTGTAATAGATTTCACCAATTTTGATTATGTCTCCGTGTTTGCTCAATCAATGAACTGCTTCATTGATCTTCTTTCAAAAAGGGATTCTCCTTTTACAAATAGCGCTAAATATTCTCCCAATAAAGGGGTTGGTTATCTTCTTTAGAAATTGTTGTTATCTTTTCCCAATAAGGTGTTTCTCCTTTACCAAAAATGATACAAAATTCATAATGTTCTTTTTAATGATACAAAATTCACAATCAAGCCTAATATTCTTTTTCTATTTTAAAAAAGGCTCGTAAATATGTTTTTCCTCTTCCGGACAAAATATATTTAAATAATTCATTATTATTGAGAATCACCTCAAACCTATTAAGAAGGGAATAACCCATTTGATCCCATAAATTAAGATTTTGGCACAACGCAAGAGATTAGTTGAGAACAAATCTGAACTATGCCCATGAAAATCTCAGTTTTCCCTTTGAAATCAAGAATTTAGGTAACCTTTAACTCGTTTATTTTTGTTATTACAATAAAATTGAAAAACTAAATTCAAACTTTAATATTTCTATTTTTACCAATTTGCCTAAAATTTCAATGAACCTTTCCTTTTTTATACAAAATCCATTTCACTCCTTCAAATTATATTAGAAAGCTCCGTGTGAAGTCTTCATTTTATGGACAATAATGAAACTAATTGGAATTTATCGTCTTAGATCAATTGACCCATTACATGGAAATTATCGTGAGAGGAGAGATTACATGGAAATTAGTTACTAACTAATCGCATGCAAACAAAGTAAGAACAAGTCTACTAAAAATTGAGATCTAATCTTGTGTCCAATGCAAATAACATTTTAATAAATAAATATAAATAAACATTTTAATCAATCTCTTCCATCAAGCCAAATTGAGATCTAATCTTTTGGGGAGGAAGTTCCGATCAGAGGAAGTTTCACCTATCTAAAATGGATAGAATTTCATTGCCAAAGAATCTGGGGCGGGGACTAAAGGATTTGAGAATTTTTGGCAAAACATTTTTGTGCAAATCGCTCTGGAGAGGGATTTTTGGGGACGAGCCATGGAGCGAGACTATTAAACATAAATATTTGAAAGGTAAATTCCTGGAATTCTGGTATAGAAATGATGCAATTGGAATCAAAAAAGGATCGGCTATTTGGCTTAGCTTCAGGAAAGTTGAGAAATTCTTTTTGTCAAAACTAAGATGGAGGATCCACTCTGGAAACAGGCTCATCATTGGTCTTGATCCTATCGCTTGTAGTCACAGCTTCTATCTACCAAAAGATCTTTTATATTTCCTACACAGAATCGGTGTTTTCACCTGGGACAAACTCATCTCGGATTGGTTGGGCCTTACTCCCATATGGAAGGATGCTAATGACATTGGTTTGCCGGCTGAACTCTCTTCTACATGGAATGCGGTCAAAGCTTCTTTACAGGCAAGCGCGATTGTTCGCGGGGGACTAAATGACCACCTAATTTGGTCCATGTCAAATGCTTCTACGCAAACCAGAGTTAAAGACATCTACTCTGATTTCATCCGCTCAAAGGCTTTGAGCTCTGCCTTAATTTTCCCAATGGCTCTAAAAACACGATGCCCTCCTAGAATGATCTTTTTTGCATGGTTGGTTTTCAATAACAGAAATCTGACATGGGATAATCTGAGGAAGAGAAATTGGCATGGACCCAGCAGGTGTTCGTTGTGCGAGTCAGAAGAGGAGACTAATCTTCACATGTTTTTTCAATGCAACTCCTCATATGAAATCTGGTATGAGCTTGCCATTTTATTTGATTTTCCTCATAATGTCTTTGTTTCTGTTCATGCAGCCTTTCAATGGTGGTGTACTCAATGCGAGTCAAGGCGCCCTCTTCTTGTCATCATGATTTGGTGTGCTTGGAAGTGGCGGAACCATAAAATCTTCAGAGATTCCAAGGTTCCCTATAAGTCCATTTTGCACTGTATCAGCTCAATTTTTGACTCTGTTTCACACAAACAGGCCTAAATCTTTGGGCATAGCCAGTCTCTGCTCTTTTCTTATGATTATAATGATAAAGCATATGTATCCATGAGTATTGTCCCTCTTCATCTAGATTCATCTGCTCTTTTTTCTCTACAGTCTCCATATTATGTTGTGCTATATGTCATTCATCCTATATGCTTCTTCTCAATGATGTCTTGATATGGAGCTGCTCAAGTCATCCTTTTGTATCCAATCATGATTTTTTATATTGACTTAATATAATCTATGATGCTTTTTCTTCTGAAAAAAATAAATATAAATAAACATTTTGAATAAATCTCTTCCATCAAGCCAAATAAAGTTTCAACATTTATTATTGTGAACAAGTAGATGCATAGATGGTAAATAATATATACATAATAATCCTCAAATGGTACAATTACAATTACGTGTTTAACACGAGCAACTATCATTGTCATATAATTGTTTGAAACTTATAGATATAAAATAATGATTAAGGAGGGATTACATTCATGTATCTATCAATATTCCCACTTAATTAAAAGATTCAGAAAGAGAAAAGTAAAGTTTATATTACATTAATCTAAATCTAAAATTAGAGTTATTAATTTAATATATATTATATGTTTTGTACTCCTTTTTCTCAGTATTGTATATTACTATGATGTTATTTTTTATTTCTTCTTCCGTTTAAAAATTATATGGTATATTATTGTCATTTTCTCTTCTTTAATCACTTTGTTTGGTGAGATACAACTTGAATGGGTCTAATGGTTAAGAGGATGTGTTTCTTACTAAGAGGTCACAAGTTAAAATCTAGAGTGGGCAAAGTATGTACACCTCCATAGACTTTAGTAGTCAAATGGTTACATAGAAGCAAGTCCTTTGTCCCACAAACAAGGAGATCTCGTACTCCAATTTGGTGTTTGGATTGGTTGTGATTTTAAATTAGATTATTATCATTGATATTATCAATGCACGGTCCTCTGTAAATCCATGGGAAAATATGATGAAAGGGAATAGAAATACAAGCTCTAAGGAGAAATTTAGTAGGCAATCTAGCTTAATGTTGTCATTTTGCTTTTGTTTTCCAAGAGATTTAATTATGGCATGTAATTAGATTCTAACTTTCATGGACTATGCAGGTTATTGATATTAGTATGCTAAACTTCACTAGTTATAATGATATTTTTGTTGGACAAATAGGGTATAGATATATGAAAACTTGTGTGACATTCATGTTTTTGGTAATCTTTTAGTAATCTACATAATATCTCGTTCAAAAGTTTTCATATGAAGTTTTGTCAAGCAAGTGCCTCTACATTGGTGATGTGCTTGTTGAGAAGCTTTTTGTATGTCGACTTGAGTTACTTGGGTTATGTAACTCATTGTTTGTCATGTGAGATTGGTGCTTAGGCTTCGTAAAGTCAATCAAATGCAGACATTGCTTTAACTACTTTGTTTCTATGTTTTTGGGAATGAGAAAATAAGACGAATGAGAATTTATATAAATTTAAATTCCAAAACCAAAGGCCATAAAAACCACAAAGCCATAGAAACCTTGAGAAAACACCTTGTATTAATGTAATAATTCATATTAATTTTTTTTTAAAATACAATCTCTAAAAAGAAACTCCAAATATTTCCTCATATAAACATTAACCTTAACACACACCCAAAAGAATTAAAGAAAAATGAACTTGATTCCTAATACAGATTTTGGACATGGACAAACTATCAAATTAACAAAAGATAGACAAGAAAATCCTCAACACATACTCACCTATACTAGAAATGGAGTCTTCTCTAAATCATATTCAGTCCATGGGATGATATTGATATGTTTGAAGGCACATGAACTATACTTTATTGTCTTATTACGCCGTAAGGCGTTTCCATATGAAATCAACTCCCCTCTCTGCTTACTTGGCATCTTTATAGGCCATAGAATTATATGTTAGACGATTGCAAAAATTTCAGCCGTTAGATTAGAAGCTGAAAGGGTTTGCGCACTGGCCCATTCTCATTTTCCATTATTCGACTTTTAGCTTAACGATGATTCCAAGTGGAAAGTATGGCCTGCAATTGAGAACGACTTTTCAGCCCAAGAAGCCCACGAGACCGCCTTTTCCAGCCCCTCCGGGTTTGCAAGATGACGAGGAAGATGATGTGAAGGGAGAAATCGCTCATCAGGCATCGAAGAAGAAATCCCACAGCGATGTAAGTATATATTTCTCTGCAACTCTCCCCTCATATTTCACCCATTTCCAGCACATTTGAATGATGTCCGTCAATGTATTTGAAATGAAACATGAAACCAATTTCATCAATTCGAATTTAAATTAACACAGTGTCATTTAATCCCGGGGCCTGATATGCACCTTCCAGGTTCGTGAGTATGAAGTTGCATACTTCCAATTTCCACATCTGATGCCTCGGCCATTTGTGTGAAGCTAAATTATGCATGTTCGAGATTCGGAAACTCGAGTTGCATATCATACCCAGGTTTAAATTAATGTCCATCTTTGATCCACGCAATGCACCGTGTGGATGTATTGCATCACTTCACCCCTACCCAGGATTTTGAATGACCTTGTTTCTCTCTGCGCTCTGTTGATCTCACCAGTGAACCAGTGCCACTTTGGCATCAATCAGGCAGATCAAGGATGCTTGGTGATTTCTTCTAGGTCTTAGTTTCCGGCTCGGCAAAATAATAGCAAAAGGATTTCTTTAACATATAAAATTTTGGGCATTCGGTGGCCTTGAACACTGTGATGGATTATTGTATAATATAATTACTGTTAACAGTGTTCCCTCAGCTATATAGGTGTGGCCAGTTACAAATGGAAGGTTATTTGGTATGTTTATTTTAACTGAAATGTGTCTACGGTTGTTGAATGTTTAAATTGTTTTCCAGATTCAACCTAGTGCATATGAGCAATATAATTTTCTTTGAAGTTACGTTCTCTATTATAATATTTTGTTATATTGTGTACGTCGGCGTTCTGCATTCAAAAATGTTTTCTTGGTGAGATTATAGACCATGGGACATTTTCTCACGAGACATAAATTCTTCTTCATATTAATTATTTTTTTTTTTTTTTTTTCTGAAAACGTATCAAGAAGGGAAAAAATATAAACAACAAAATCTCTTGAATCAAACGCATAAACAATGGCTTTTTGTGCAGAAAAAGGAAACTGTACCGAAACATCCTCCTATTTTTTTGCTTACCGCATGCTATTTCGCCCCGGCAATTCTTTGAGCCTAAAAAGCTCCTTTAAAGAGCTTAGTCTTTGTAACTTGAACGAATCCTTGTAGGGCGACTTGAGCCAGAGTGGATTTCTGTAAGAGGCTTCCCTGAGGCGAGGAGGGAGTGGTAGCTTTGACCGCCCAAGATCATTCTGGGAAGTTCAGTTTGCGACCACAACACAAACCTTGCGAAACTCTCATCCCAATCCAATCTTCCAGGGAGCAGCCTATATCAGAAACCCATTCAGCCGATCATAAAAATAAAAGTAAATCGTCGATTAAAATTTAAAAATAAAAGTCAATCGTCAATTAAAATTTAAAAATAAAAATCAATCCTCAATTAAAATTTAAAAATAAAAGTCAATCGTAGATTAAAATTTAAACCTTCCTCCATACATCTATCAGCGAATAAAGCAACCCAATCGATTTAAATCGAAGGCGAATGTGTCATTTCCTGTTCTAACCGAATGTGTCATTTCCTGTTCTAATCAAAGTTCAAAGATTGGATGGCATGACACGAAACTAGGGTTTATCAACATTTACGTGGATGTAAATTTTTTTTTACTATAAATATAGCGTTTTACGACGTCACTTTGAACTAAAGTGACCTACTCCTATTTGTTTCGCTCTTCATATAAAAATATGATAGATGTATAAAATCCTCATTCCAGTATATGGGATTCCTAATAATTTCACTCTGTCGAAATTTAATTAAACTATTATCAAAAGCATATAATTGAGCCGATGGCATATTTCCCAAAATAATTCGACTACAAACCCGCTCCCCAAAAGAGGAATTGGAAGAGCATTGATAGAATTTGCAGCTATTTATAAGACACGCCACAATGATAGAGGCTAATGTGAGTCAGTAGATAAAGTTTAACAGTAATCAGAGTCTGTGGATATTGTTCAGCAAAGAATGAATGAAAGAAAGGCACTAAATGAGTTTTGAAATACATTAGATTAACCAAAATTTTATATCAACAAACTTCCAAATATTTAAGAGTTCGGCAGAGAATGAATGAAAGAAAGGCACTAAATGAGTTTTGAAATACATTAGATTAACAAAATTTTATATTAACAAATTTCCAAATATTTAAGAGCAAGGTATTAAATTAATTTTGCAATTAACTGCATATAGTAGAAATATCTTCATTAAATTAATGGATTTTTTTAATGATAGCAAACTGTTTCATTTAACCACACGGAATAGAGAGATCGTAAATTAACGAGATGGGTTGCAGGTATCTCCCTGATTGACTTAGTTATCGCATTGATCCGGGCAAAATAAAAAGTTTCAGAGAGTAGAAATATCATAAATTAATTTAATGGATTTTTATGATAGCAAATTTTTTGATTTAGCCACAGAGAATAGAAATATCTTAAATTAACGGATTTTCATGATAATAAACTGTGATGAGATGCATTGCAGATATTTCCCTGCTTGACATAGTTATCGCATTGATCCGAGCAAAATAAAAAGTCTTCTAACCATTTAAGTTATAGTTTCTTTCAAATTTATTAGCAAGGGTTAATGTCAAGGTCAGTGAATCTTTATTCACTGCATTCAATGATATTTTTGGGAAAATCAGGAAATTGTCAAATAGCTTTTGAATTTAATAAATTGTAACATTAAATTGCAGCCAAATTTTGCAAATTGAAGTGCAAGGAATCTAATTCATAACACAAAGTTGTAGTCTAAGAAAAACACTGCGTTTGTACAAATTTCATATCTAGAAAAATGGGTTTGAACTTTGAAATTTGAAGTGAACTTTCCATTCTAAATTCGCGACCTCCTTTTGCTGATGAAATCATTGAGGTTCGGAATGGATCTCTGATTATTACACCGTAAGGTGTTTCTCTTTGAAATCAACTCCCCTTCCTGCCTACCTCGCATCTTTATAGGCCATAGGATTATATGTTAGACGATTGCAAATGTTTCAGAAGTTGAAACGGTTTGCGCACTGGTCCATTCTCATTTTCCATTATTAGACCTTTAGCTTAACGATGATTCCAAGTGGAAAGTATAGCCTGCAATTAAGAATGCCTATTCAGCCCAAGAAGCCCACGAGACCGCCTTGTCCACCCCTCTGGGTTTCCAAGATGATGTGGAGGGAGAAATCACTCATCAGGCCTCGAAGAAGAAATCCCACAGAGATGTAAGTATATATTTCTCTGCAACTCTCCCCTCATATTTCACCCATTTCCAACACATTTGAATGATGTCCGTCAAGGTATTTGAAATGAAAAATGAAACCAATTCCATCAATTGGAATTTAAATTAACACAGTGTCATTTAATCTCGGGGCCTGATATGCACCTTCCAGGTTCGTAAGTATGAAGTTGCATACTTCCAGTTCCCACATTTGATGCCTCAACCATTTGTGTGAAGCTAAACTATGCATGTTCGAGATTCGGAAACTTGAGTTGCATATCATACCCAGGTTTAAATTAATGTCCATCTTTGATTCACACAATGCACCATCTGGATTTATTGCATCACTTCACCCCTACCCGGGATTTTGAATGACCTTGTTTCTCTCGGCGCTCTGTTGATCTCACTAGTGAACCAGTGCCACTTTGGCATCAATCAGGCAGATCAAGGATGCTTTTGGCTTACCAAGCCTGTGTAGAACTATTTTATTCCTTTGTTGGAAGTGCTTCAAGAACCATGTCGAGGGTTGCACCATGAAGAACGGACTCGTTTCAGCTTAGAAGTCAGGTTTTAGGGGTCTCTATTCCTAAAAAAATTCCCATGACTTGAACCTAACCTGATCCTTTTCTTGGACTCAGGCGACGTGTACCTAGCTATAAATGAACCCTAGTGGACAACTTGTGGACAACAGATGAAGAATGTGGCTGCAAGACAATCGAATTGAAGGAGCCTCTACCACACAGCCATACGGACATCTCTTCGCGGCGCTCAGTCCTATCTTCTACAAACATGGAGACGAATTGCAACAGGACAATGAGGCTCCTCTTCATATTGCCCATGGATACGAATCCTTAACAAAAACACCAAACCAAGGAGGTGTTTGACAAGTAATCCATGTCATTGGAACATTATTTCTTTTGTCCTGTATATGAAGGTGTAGCAATGTAGAAACACAGAGGGTTTTTCTTGAACTTTTAATTGCTCTGACTTCGTGAAAGTGTAACAATGCAGCATCACAGGGAATTTTTTTTTTCCTTCTAACTGTTTTTTCTAATGGAGGCAGATTATTTCTTGAACTTTTAATTGCTTTGACTTTTTTAGTATGTATAGACCATGAGACAGGTAAATATGGACCATTTGACATATTTTCAATGTTTTCAAATGATGCTATGTTTTCACATTGTCCATACATCTGGGGACCACTTTCAGAGAATTGGGAAGGATCCTAAAGTGTGGATGTCTTTTTCCCACTTTCAAAGACTAACCAGTAAGGATCCTAAAGTGTGGAAGTGTTTTTCCCATTATGAGAAACTTTTGTCTTCCACCTTACGGTGTTGATTGTGAAGGAGGTGTTACTGTACTATGTTGGATTTTACTGTTTGAGAAAGTTTGACTACAATCTCATACCTTTCCTAT
The DNA here is from genome assembly GCA_000404065.3 of Pinus taeda. Lineage (NCBI taxonomy): Eukaryota > Viridiplantae > Streptophyta > Pinopsida > Pinales > Pinaceae > Pinus > Pinus taeda. The sequence goes on along the minus strand of APFE030897437.1, from coordinate 23,197 downwards.
TTGTAATGTCTTGGTGAAATAGTTTATGCAAAGGTCATGCCAAAAAAGAAGAATCAGTGAAGAAAGAAGAAGAAGAAGAAACTTCCTCCAAGAGTGGAAATTGGAAATGGTAGATATGCTTAAGCCTTACATACTATAGTTGTGTCAACCACTCATGTTTTCAATGTTCAGGACTAGAAACTCTCCAACTCTTATTTTTCACATAAATCAGTGTATTATATGATAAATGTGCACAATGTATTATATGATAACTGATGGAGCCTATCATAAAAGACAATTTCAATGAAAATAAAATTGTTGCAATGCCCTTTGCTACAGATGCCATGCTCATGACAGGTAGCTTAATCCATTTCCCTATATAAATGGCCGCCCAAAAACCTCTAAACATGGAGATATTTGTTAGCTGCTTCAAGAATAGCCAAAACTATGTCAACTATTCAAAGATTATTGGAGGCCATTAGAAAAGTTGTCACCATTAATTCTTTAGAAGCCTACACCTGTCATCAAGATTCCAAGCAGTTTCAAATCTTGATATCCATTGGTCAAAACTGGCAGAAATACATTGAATATATAACCTAATTTCAATAGGTAAAAGAACATGACAGCAGGACTTTCAAAATTCATACATTTTGATATAGCGTGGACATAATTTTCCATTATAACCAAAAGAAAGAATATACAGATGAGGAATTTTGTTCTGATCTGATTTTTTTTTTGCACACAAATAAAAATGAGTAGAAAAAAAAAGTCTGACAGTAGTTAACACTATCTTACAAACTTTAGTCAACTAGTGTAAAAGAGTGTGATTTTCTTACCTCCTCATACTCCTGTTTTTTTAGAGCCTTCAATGCTTCATAGGCTTCTTGCTGAATAGAATCTGCATCATTCCATTCATCTTGCAATTGCCTCAAATCAAAGTTCAAGGCACCAAATTTTTTCTCGATGGACTTGATTGCCTCACGAAATTCCCTCTCTTCCTGCCTTGCAGCTCTCAACCTCTCTATCATTTGTTCTTTGTTGGACTACACAAAAGCCCATATGAAATATAGTAGAGTAAGAAGAAGAAACAATTTTCAAAAGACTAAAGCAGATGTACTAGATGCTCAAAACAGCAAAGAATATTCAATTAAAAGACTTGCAAAGATATATAAGCATGTTACCCGCTTCATCTGTATGGCTGCTTTGATGAAGTCCCTGATTTGGGTTTTCTCATCCAACTGTAGCTATGCAAGTCGAATTTGAGTTCTAATTTTGTTGTCCAAGTGCATTGGTATTTTCACTAAGCACGGGAGCTTCTTCTTAGTGACCTCTGCTTCAAGCTTTTGCTCATTCTCTAAAACAGGAGTAAATAGACCATTTGAACCAACAAGAACACCTGTAGATACCAAATCACAGGCATTAACAACAACACCCTCTTGCATGTCTGGTTGCACTATGTGATTGTAGCCTCCAGAATTTTTATCTACCACGTCAGAAGACCCACCACTGTTAGACACATTGCAGTCACTTGACTCTGGATCATATATTTCATCTTTCCCATGATGCACCTTGTCAACTTGTTGTCCATCCGTGTCTTCGGTGAGAATACCATTATCCTCATTATCAAAACACCCTGATTCAAGCTCATTGTCATCATTTAAATGAAAACGAGGTTCCAGATCACTGTCCCCATTTGGAAAACAGTCCATTTCAATCTCATCATTATGCCCCTTGTTTGTAGGTTCAGATTGCTTCTCCTCATCTATTATATGGCCACATGCATCATCCTCATTTTCCAAGTTTTGGCATCTAGATTCACTATTCTACTCTGGCTTGTTTTCCTCACTCACCATAGACTCTATTTCTTCAAGTTTACCATCTAACGCTGGCAATTCCAGCTTCTGTTGCTCCACTGAAATGCTCCCAGACTCAAACTCACGGTTTTTATCAATTAAACACTGGAGCTCAGAATCACATGCTAGATTCTGTCCATTTGAATTGATCTCTCGGGGCTCAGCAACCGATTGTGATCCCTGCTCCAATTCGTTGTTCTCCAAAAAATCTCCACTTGACAAACACTGCACATACTTCTCATCATTCCCTGTCATTACCTCTGGTGAATTGATCTCCTGAGCCTCTGCAACCAGAGGTGATCTCTGCTCCAATTCATTGCTTCCCACAAAATTCCTTTCAACTCCATCTTTATTAATGGAACAGGGTGATTCAGGATTGTCCCCCACAAGATCCCTTTCAACACTTTCTTTCCCGTTAACCAAACTGGGGGATTCAAGCTTGTCCTCCACAAGATCTCTTTTATTACTTTCTTCCCCATTAACCAAACAGGGTGATTCAAGCTCATCCCCAACAAGATCTCTTTCAATCCTTTCTTCCCCATTAACCAAACAAGTTAATTCATGTTATTCCCTCACAAAATCCACTTCAACCTCATCATCTCGATTAACCAAACATGCTAATTCAACCTCATTCCCCGTAAAATGATTTTCAAATTACATAAATAAGGATGGTTCAAATGGCAAGATCACATAGATTAAGGATTCTCTTTAAATTATTTAGGTAGTGTAAATGAAATTTATTAGATAAATTGGTTTCAAATATATGTTATGGAAATGAAATTTAAGAAACAAGGAAAATAAAACATCATTACGGTGCAAATATCGCCTCTGTGGATTCATCTATCAAAACACAACCGTATTCTAAACACACAATTTCATAATTTCCCTCTTACCGCCAAACAATATAAATAATATTTATCCATTTCCCTATCAGACGTTGCAAAAAAAGTAGCTCACTATGATGTTGTGATGCTTTGCACTTTTCATTTTGAACGATGACATTCAACAACGCATTTGCAAAGATTGCACAGTGATCGATGAATACACTTCAGACTGAGGAAAAAAAAGATTTGGATTCCCAATACTACATTGAATCAAAACTTTTGATAACGAATAAAACAACTAATGTTAATTTAATAAATCTTCCTTTGGTTACTATTTAGTGTCACAATATATATATCATATCCATGTGTTTTCTATTCACTTAAAATTATGAGAAGAAGATTGTGAATCATAGCATAACAGATACTTCCAAGTGTTGTCAATGGCCGTTACAGATGGTTACATAGTCCAGGTCTGTAATTTTTCTACCAAAGCAACAATTAAGGACGTTAAGCAGTTTTTCTCATACTGTGGCATAGTAAAGAATGTAAAATTAGAGAGGTGGGTGTTGGATTTCTTGACTGAGTTTTATGTAAAAGTGTTGATTTCCAATTTCTGCAATATCTTTTGAGCATAATAGTTGTCAACTTGTGTATTATCAGAGTTGCAGAGAAGTGTTCTATTAAGAATATGTTGAGAAATAGAGTGCAATCACAATATTATTTTTGTGTTTCAATATCTATTGAGCATAATAGTTTTCAACTTGTGTTTTATCAGAGCTGCAGAGAAGTGTTCTATTAAGAATTGGTTGAGAAATAGAGCGCAGTCACAATATTATTTTTGTGTTATCAAAATTAGAGAAGTGATTCATGGAAAACTTGTTGGATGTAGTAAGACTTGACATCAATGACTTAGGAAATATCAAGCCAGGCAGTAGCCCTGGTGTGTATTTTAATGATAAAACTGGATAACACTAGAGGATTTCCATTGATATACATACTTAAGGTCTGTGTAACAGCAAACCTTAACCGGCCAAAACCAGTGCCTGATTATATTTTTTGGGTGGTGATAGGATGGGGCAGTGGACACAAGTTGCTTTAGTGACTATCAAGGAGCCCCATGCTTTAGAACCTGCTATCCTTCTTAGTGTAAGCATGGTTTTCTTAGTTTATCAGTGTTTGCAATTGTAAGGTTTAAAGGATAAATTCCTAGTTGTGATTTTGTTACAAGCGGATTTGGGTTGGGATTTGAATTTGCTATAAAGAGATGGAATTCAAGATGTAACTTTACTGGTAGTCACATTCAAATTGACATGGCATTCTGAATAAAGTTTTGGTTTTCTGGTAAAAATACAAAAAGTGAAAAAAATTGTAGGTTTCTGATGTTTTTGGCATTTTTTGAACTAGGGAGAAACAATCCTAAATCAGGAGGTGTATATAGTGCCATGGGGAGGATCATAGGTGGCAGTTAATCAGTGGGAAAAGCAAATGATAAAATTTCATGAAGAGGGCAACGCATTAGGAGTATTTTCCTTTACTTATTTTTACTCTTTTATATTTTTTGTTTATTTTTATATGTGGAGGAACAATGTTCAAATAAATTTAAGAAGAAATTTGTTTCCTCAAAATAGCATTAATACTGCACTTAGATCTAGACCTTGCTTACCCTGCCATAGTCGTTCTTATATCAAATCAATTTTATGGTCTTTGTATATGTTTTTAAATGTATGATCTTTCAATTTTCTTTTGAGGTCTTTGATAAATGAATACCATTCATGGGTAAACGACAATACTTTTTTCATGTTGTATAGTTACAAGATCAAGATTGGATCATGCAGATTACCTCAAAGGCCATTTTGGTCAAGGATATTGATAGTAACCTAGAATAAGATTTTAGTTGTGAAAGGGAAGGAAAATAATGGAAAACAAATTTCATTCATTTTGATTGTTTTGTAAGAAAAGGTCTTAAATGTAATCTTGCTTTACAAATTGTCTGTAAATAACTATTTGCAAAGAAGGAAGATCCTACCCTTTAAATTCTACTTAACTATTTGCAAAGAAGGAAGATCCCACCCTCCAAATTCTACTTATTCCTGTCATTTTGTAGAATAGAAGTAGCTTAAAAAGGCCACCTACCTTACCAATGGAGAAAAGTAAAATTTAGATATTACATCAAAATTTGGAAAGTCATACTTCTTAGACTGAAAAATGATTTTCTCAATTAGCCTATGATATTCTAAGGTTATTAACATTGTTGTTATTGGGCAGTTTGAAGTCCTTGATAAGCAACTGAGATTTTTTGTTCCATTTTGTTGACCAGGCAGTGAAAGTGGTTACAACAATGTTATCAAAAGGTTATACCTTAGGAAATGATACTTAAAGCAAAGCCAAAGAGTTAGACGAGAAGTATCAAGTGATGGATACTGCTGCAGAAATACCATTTTATGCTTTAATGTTTATTATTTTTGTTTTATTTTGTTCCATTTTGTTGACCAGGCAGTAAAAGTGGTTACAACAATGCTATCAAAAGGTTATACCTTAGGAAAAGATACTTAGAGCAAAGCCAAAGAGTTAGACGAGAAGTATCAACTGATACTGCTGCAGAAATACCATTTTATACTTTAATGTTTATTATTTTTGTTTTATTATTATTTCTTGAATTTCTTCTTAACAAGTGGTTGTGTTTCTTTTGGTTTTAGTGAAAGTATGGGCTCCAATGTTGGCTCTCTTATTACGGAGTATAATTCATCTTTGAGAATTTTTCAATTATTAAATTAGGTTAGTCAGTTGCTTAAAATATTAAATCTATTTCAAAAAGGTTTTGTTACTCTATAGGTTAGACACTAGCTTGAAACATGAAACTTATTCCAAAATGTTTTTGTTACTTTATAGATAAGGCATAGATTTCTCGGCTCTGTGATGAAAATAATGAAGGGAAAATACATGTTAATCTGTTACTTGTGCTCTTTGACTGAAAAATACATGGTGAGAGAATAACGCATATTATGCTAATTGAAGAATGTTTTTGGTTGTCGAACTTATAGTATTGAATTTAACACACTAACACCTTACAACAATGAACTAACAATATTCATGATGAAAATAACAATATGGAAGATTTATCTACATAATGAAAAAGGCAATATGAGAGATTCCAATCACGTTCCAAGGCATTTTTTAAAATGTGGATGTGACAAAAGGTTGTTGTGGAAGGTGTTGTTTGTATATGGAAAATTTCTTGATCATTGTGTATAATCCTAACGTTGATAGATATTTCTACTAAGTGGTTCTAGTTAATGGGGCATTGATTTCAATGTTCAATATATTTTTATTCTTTATCAAAGTATTCTTTTGTTGTATTTGTGTTCTTCAATTTATGCCTTACGGCGTTTCCTTTGCAACATCTGGTGCAAATGCTAGTTAATTATATTTTCATTAAATTTAAAACATGAACATACTTTATTGTCTTATTATTATTATTTTTATTAATTTGAGATTATTCATATAATATATATTTCTATATTTGTTAACATTTTCATGCGCGTATCTCTACTTTGTGATAATCTGTTTGGGATTGTTATTAGGCATTGACATAATTATAGTGAGTGTGGAGGCTAAATGTCCTTTTTCATGTTCATTAGAAATTATCATGAAGATGCATAAGTTGTTTTTTTCAAAATAAGTTTTTAATTATAAGTTTATGTTTTAAATGAGTTTGGTTTATAAATATTCACCATTTTTGTTGATGTGTGATCATGTATAAGTTATAATGAGCATAAGTATTGTAATATCTATCTTTTAATTTTTGAGTTTTGTAAATGCAATTAAGGAAGTATAATGTTGGAGGGTTAGTATAGATATCATGCCAAAGTTGTTTGATGTGAAAATTGAAGAAGAGGACTAACGTATACAGATCTTGATGTTGGAATGGATAGATTGCTTGAAGAAGTTTATAAGGGGATTGGAAAGTTCCTATCTTTCCTAAAATTAATGATTTTTAACCTTGATGTTCGAGTTGAACTACCCAACTGTTAAAGCAATTATGGAAGAGATGGGGGAGGAGGCACTAGATTGCCCCAAGCATGGGCTACATACCATACAACAAGCCTTAGTTGACTCCATGACCCAAGGAGCAGTCACAAAGCTCTCCAGTGAAAGGAAATGCATGTGAGAGGAAGTGACTTAAGAAAAGGAAGAGAGTCTAGCCATTGGAGTGATTAGGGAGACAAAAATATTGTGTGAAATGGAACCCAGAACCCATTGTGAAACAACAACTTGTAAACCAATGTCTTAATTAGGTACCACAAGGGTTGTGAGAGAGCGACCCAGAAAGGAGGAGACAAAGAAATCCCCTAAGTCACAATCAACACCGAGGGAGTCCTTATTTTGGACTATCATTTGAAACTAGTGAGAAATACTCACATTGAGTCGGGTGGGCCAAGAGGAACTCAGATGATTGGTTATATTGTGCAAGAGAAGCACTTAAGATAAGGAGAATCGTCAAGGGACCATAGGAAGCAGTGAATAGATTTCCTTTTCTATTATGCAAGCCTATAATGGCCATACTTTGTTGTGTGAATAACCTGTCGTCAATGTTAGAGGGGCGATAATTATGTAATTCCTGCAAGTGAAGGAGATTTGCCTTCAAACTCTATAGCTTAAATTGAACCTTTATTGAAATTCCCTGGTAGAAGCATCCTTTAGACATCAAATCTGGCTTAGGGGTGTCCAACTGCAAGAAACTTGCAGTGTAGTTGTGCCTATAGTTGGGTGGAGAGTGGTTGTCCCTTCTTTAGTTTCCAAGTTCAAGTGGAACAAATAAGTGTAATTCGTCCTTATAAATGAAATGTTAATCATCTTCAATGTTTCATGTTTATACGTTATGCTATTAAATTGTGTATATAGGTAACGCTAGGCTGAAAGTTAGTGTAATATTATGTTGAATGATCTTGAATAGTGAGCTGAAAACTAACATAACGTTATGCTATTAAATTGTGTATATAGGTAACGATAGGCTGAAAGTTAGTGTAATATTATGTTGAATGATCTTGAATAGTGAGCTGAAAACTAACATAGCTTGCTTGGATGTCATTTTTCATTCCATTAATACATATGGATTTTGTTAGCAATGGAAGTCTTCCTCTTATGTTAATTGTGGCCTTTGTTTGTAGTGTCTTCATGATTTGAAAGGTTAGTTTTTGCTATAGTGGTTGTATGTGTATATATATACACATACAACCACTATAGCGAAAACTAACCTTTCAAATCATGAAGATACTGTAGGAAAAGGTCGCAATTAACATAAGAGAAAGACTTCCTAGTCTAGATTTAAACACGGATGCAACAAATTACAGATATAACCATAAATATAGAGATGCAGCAGAAATAATGCTTCACTTCATTAATGTAAAATATTGAAATATGCTCACAAACATAAATGGAAATAAACTAGCTCGGTCGATGGTAGCTTATCTCTGAGAAGAGATGTGGTGGCTACATGCTTCTGAATTACCTTACAATGAGGCTCAAGGGCCTTTTTATTATTGATCAAGAAGTGCAAATCCTAAACAACCAAAACCCTAACTCGAGGAGATGTAACATCAAGAGTTTATGGGCCCAGTTGGGGTTAGTTGGACAACCAACTTCCCGGCGTCATGACTTGGTCATATTATCTTCGTTTGACGTGCATGATACCCCGTTGCAAAGATCTCTCTAAGGACTACGACAAAAAATATGATTTTATCAAAAGTATCGTTGGTAGTAGATTTCCAAAAAAAAAAGTCGTCTAGGGCCTCAAAACGGCTCTGGAAGTTTAGGACCCGAAAAACTGCTAAAAATAGTAAATTTTGCTACAATTAAGGAAACTGAAAAACTAAAAGAAACAATGGTGGGGGTCCAAGTGAAATTGGTGGGTGGTCAACAATATCCACCTAGATCATTCCTCCCCCCTGAGGAAGCAATGGTCCCCATTGCGTTGAGTTCCTCCATGAGATGAGGAAACTTCTGCTGAATTTGGTCCCTGGTGAGCCACTTGCCCTGGTGAAGGAGTTGGCTCGCTTTAACAAATCGATACAGTTGGATCTTCTATTGGCAAGTGTGCTTGATATGCGTGTCCATGATCCAATCGATTTCAGCTTATTCCATGCAACTTGGATTTAAATTTGTTGGTGTGAGTTGTTGTGCAATGTCGGATGTGTCTAGTAATGGTGGAAAGTATGGCCAAAGGCGATCCACATTGAACACTGGGTGTAGGCCAAGGAATGTGGGAATGTTGAGCTAAAATGCATTGTCTCCCATAGCCTTGGTAATGGTGTAAGGACCATATCAGAGTGGTTTGTGTTTTCGATAGGATCTGGTAAGGTGTTCCTTTTGCAAATGCAACCAGACTTTGTTTCCCACCTAAAACTTGTGTGGCACCCGATGTTGATCATGTCATTGCTTGTACATCGCATTCAATTTCTCCAAAATGTCGTGGACTTGCTGGCGGATATGTTGGATGTGCTCAATGGAGTTGTTTGCCTTATCAGTTTCGGACTGGACATGAACCGAATCTGCCTGAGTAGCTACGAATGGCATGGCCACATTAATGGGACATAGTGGGTGGAATCTCAAGCCCACCTAAAAAGGGTTGTGGACAGTCAAGTTGTGGAGAGCCCGGTTATAGTTGTGCTGAACATAGGGGAGACTCTCATCCCATGTGTGGATGCTTTGATTTGTACATGCGTAGAATGTGTACGACCATCTTTGTGGACGATCTCTGTCTGGCCATAAGTTTGGGGATGGAAAGTTTTGGACTTAGTGAGTTTGGTGTCCAGCACTGACCAGAGACTGGACCAAAATGTATTAAGGAACCTGCCATCCCGATCTGAGATGATAGACTATGAGATCCCAAATTTTACCCACACTCATTCAAAGAAGAGCTTGGCATTGGATTTTACTGTGATATTCTTCTAGCAGGCTGCCATAATGGCCATCTTCGAGAATCTGTCGATGACCACAAAAACACAGTCGTTTCCATGCTTAGTAGAAGGAATGCCCACCATGTAATCCATTGATATGGATTCCCAAGGTCGACTAGGGGTAGGCAGCAGAGTATAGAGGCCTTGCTTCTTGATGGTCGATTTGGCAATGACGCAAGTAATGCAAGATCTGATGTACTTCCTGACATCCTGTCGAAGTTTTGGCCAATAAAAATACTTCTGCAGTATTGCCACTATTTCCTCGACACTGAAATTCCTAGCAGCCAGACCGTTGTGCGCTTCCGAAATCATCTTGGCACGCTCTCTTGAAGGAACACAAAGGTGACATAGGTGGCATAACAGGTCATCCTGGAGGTGAATATTAGGAACATGTTGACCCTCCAAGAGCGTATGGTATGTGTGGCCGAATTTTGGGTCGCTTTTGTAGAGAAGTGGCCAATCAAAAGTCTCGTGCCCACAAGAGTTGAGCACGATGGTTAACGCCATGATCAATGGTCGACTAAGGCAATGTGCAACATTATTGGTGCTTCCCTTCTTATACTTGATATTCAAATAGAATTTTTGCAAGTATATGGACCACTTCTGATGGCGATCATTCTGCAACTTCTCTTGCGTCTGTATGAACTGCAGGGGCCAGTGATATGTGTGGATGACCGTTTCCTTCCCCAAAATGTAATGCTTCCATTGCCAGCAGGCCTGCACATTAGAATGCATCTCTTTTTCATAAGTGGGGTACTTCCGGACTCTATCTAAAAGTGTCTCACGGTGATATGCCACTGGATGCCCATGTTGAGCAAGGACTACCCCAATAGCATAATTAGAGGCATCTTTCTTGATCTCAAACCACTATTGCAAGTCTGGTAATACGAGCAATGGTGCCGAGCAGAGGCGATTTTTCAACTCTATGAATGCCTTTTGTTGAGATTCAGACCAAAAGAATTTTTCTTTCTCTCCTCCCTTGGTGACTTGACTCAAGGGCTAAGTGATATGAGAGAATCCCAACATGAACATGCAGTAGAAATTGGCAAGACCTAAAAACATCTGGAGGTCTATCAGAGTGGTTGGATATGGCCAATCCCGAATGAATTGGATCTTGGTTGGATCCACATGCACCCCCCATTCATCAATAATGTATCCCAGATATTGAACTTGGGTCATTCCAAAAGCGCATTTCTCCAAATTGTCACATAGATTGTGTTGCTGCAGTGTCTGGAGAACCTGTCAGATGTGGTGGAGGTGCTCTTCCCAACTTTGGCTAAAGATCGGGATGTCATCAAAGTATACCACTACAAATGAGTTGGTGAATGGTCGTAAGATGTCATCCATCAGCCTCATGAAGGTTACAGGAGCATTCGTCAACCTGAAAGGCATAAACAACCATTCGAAAAGGCCCTCCTTGGCTTTGAAGGTAGTCTTCCATATATCAGAGGGTTCGAGTGGTACCTCGTGATATCCTGAATTCAATTCGATCTTGCTGAAATAATTCCCCCCCCCCCCCACTTAGTTGGTCCAGAAGGTCATCAATCTATGGGATCGGCTACCTATTCGAGACAGTGATCTTGTTCAGTGCCCGATAGTCAATATAGAGTCTCCAATTCCCATCCTTCTTCTGTACCAACATGATCAAGCTCCCACAAGGCAATGAACTCAGTCGGATGTGACCTTTCTGCAGCAGCTCCTCCACGACCTTGTCCATTTTTTGTTTTCGTGCGGAAGGGCCATGTCTAGAGGTTGTGGCCACAGTCTTATTCTTTCCCTAAGGGCGTATCATCAGGAAAAAAAATTCTCGGTTTTGGAAATGAGCTTACTACATTGTTTTGCAGCAACTAAAGAGATGGTGATAGGCAGTGCTACCTCTGGTATCATGTACAACTTATTTCCCAAAGAAATAATAGCAACATGAGGCCTTGATTCATACATGGCATGTCGCTTCCACAAGTATGGTTGGCCTAATAATACATCACAAAAATCAAGGGCAGCAATGTCACATAATACCTCATCAGTGAAGGGCTTGATGTTGTATGGAAGGTGACACTGTTAGCTCACGTGAAGGTCCCGTCCTTGGTGAAGCCACCCGATGGTGTATGGTTGGGGATGTGTTGTGCTCGGTAATCCTAGCCGCTTCATGACCTCTACTGAAATGATGTTCTTTTGGCTCCCTCTGTCGACAATGAATTGTAGCGCGGAACCCTTTACCCATATCTCGGAGTGAAAGAGGCACTCCTCCTCCTTTGGATCTTCGGGTTCCTCCTTATGGATCTTCAAGTTCCTCCTTTTGGAACTTCGTGGTGGCAAAGGTGGTGTTGGGCTTTGCATCAATAATCTACTTCCCTTTGTCATTCCTCTTGTCGGGTTCTGACTCAGAGTCAGAACATGCATCTAATTCCAAAGTCTTTAGCTCGGCCACGAGTGACTGCTTGGCCCGAAACTCACTTGTGTTGTGAGTGGATCTCTTATGGAACTCACACCACTTTCCTATGTCCTTCTTCAGCTTCGAGGTGTTTTTCTTTGCTTGCAGCTTTAGCGGGTTGTCCTGGGCCACCCCGCCTTGGCTTTGTCCTTCGTTCTATGGTTTGGGGGCACCTTTCCCTTGCTTCGGATTCACAGATCCAAAGTCTCACTTATTCTGTTTAAATTTTTTCTCGATATTGATAGCATATCAGTATGTCGTGCCGAGCGAGGAGATGTTGAGTAAATCCATCTCGTCTTGGATGTACCTGTGTAGGCTGTCGTGGTATTTGAGTACCAAATGTCGCTCAGATTCCTTAATACCTAACTTTGTACGAAGGGTATGAAAAATATTAGTAAAAGCTGGCATTTCTTGGTCCCTTTCTTGCCACAACGTGGTCCACTTTATGTATTTATCCTCATAGCTTCCGACGGGGTAGTACTGCTCCTTGATGGCATCCCAAAATGAATTCCAAGTGGGTGCGGTTGAAAATAGGGAGGTCATAATTTCATCCTTCTGCTCGTAGTAGGTTTCCCACCAGTCTTTGACATGGAGGGCGTCTTTGAGAAGAGCAAAATAAATATTTTCCCTGCTGGAAAAATCATGAACAGAAAAATACCCTTCTAGCAGATTTAACCATTATCTACAGCGTTTGCATCTATCTGACCCTCAAATATGGGAATGTCAAAGTTAACTTGTACCTTAAAGGGTGTGGCACTTCCAAAGTAGCTGCTAGAAGTAGATGTGTCGCCCCTGGGTAGTCGTTGAAGGATCTGGGCAAAGTTGTCCATCATCTTGTTCCTTTGTCGCTCAAGGGCCTCTTCGAGAAAGATTTTGATAGGATCTCCTGCCCCCTCATCTTTCTTTTCATCCACCATGGGAGGTAATTGAGATTTGTGAGGTTGCTCTTGCAAAGGTTCGACCAATTCAAGTCCTAACTCCTTATATCGCGACCTCGTCGGGGACAGGCAAAGAAAAACAGTGAAAGAGCAAACCGCTCTAACACCATTGATCTGGATTTAAACAGGAATGCAACAAATTACAGATATAACCATAAATATAGAGATGCAATACAAATAATGCTTCATTTCATTTAATGTAAAATACTGAAATATGCTTACAAACAGAAATGGAAATAAAGTAGCTCGGGCAATGGTAGCTTATTTCTGAGAAGAGATGTAGTGGCTACATGCCTCTGAACTGCCTTACAATGAGGCTCAAGGGACTTTTTATTATTGAACAAGAAGAGAAAATCATAAACAACCAAAACCCTAACCCTAGGAGACGTAACACCAAAAGTTTATGGGCCCCGTTGGAGTTAGTTGGACAACCAACTTCCTAGGATCGTGACTTAATCATATTATCTCCTTTTGATGCACATGATACCTGGTTGGAAAGATCTCTTCAAGAACTACGATGGAAAAAATTATTTTTTAAAAAAATGGATGGCAGTAGATTGCCAAAAAAAGTCGTTTAGGGCCTCAAAACGATCTGGAAGTTTAGGACCCAAAAAATTGCTAAAAATAGTAAATTGTGCTACAATTAAGGAAACTGAAAGAAACAATGGTGGGGGTCCAAGTGGAATTGGTGGGTGGCCACTAATATCCACCTGGATCACTTCCATTGTAAATAGAAACCATATGTATTAATGGAATGCAAAACGATATATATATATATAGCCTACTTCATGAAGGTTGTCAAGTTGGGTCTATGTGTACACTATAATGGTGGATTCATACTAGCAAGTTAATGGAAGTGTAAGACTCTGTTTTCCTTTGGATATGAGCTTGTCTACGTACCTCTCTAGTTTTGAAATGTTGGGAGTGAAATGTTTGATGTTGCCCAGGTAAAGGCAGATAATTGTTTTTGTCTTGGAAATGGATCACAACTCTAAAATTACTTAAGAGTAACTGGGAAAACTCAAGGATTCACTTGATTTTGGAGTTGGAATCTCGGCATTAGCCCTGATCTTATGGGTCGATAGCATACATGACCAAAAGCCAGTTAGAAGGGGGCTTATCAAGATACCGAGCCCTAGGAGAATAAAAGAGATGACCTTTTGGGAGTTGTTTGATATAGTGTAGGTTTGGTCAACAGACCTTCACCTGATGACTATAATTTTATTAATTGGACATGGAAAAATATGACACCAAAGTATTGGAGCACTGAGACTTTCGAAGAAAGGCATCATGATGATCTGACGAAGGATGATGTAGATGCCACATTTACTACATGTGTCAGCCATATATGATGGGTTAAGACCATAGAAGGGATGAAAATGAGTGCCACATGTCAAAGGACACATCAACACCCACCATGTGTCAAGTGATGATTGGAATTTACATAATGATGTTGCACGTTGAGCATTAATATCGGCATTGTGTAAGGGTTGTACTATGTAAAATCCCAGTTATTCCAGTATTTTAGTACATGTGTCAGTAGTGCCATGTGTCTAGCAGGTCAGCACCCACCACGAATCAGATGTTGAATGGGTAGTAAAGAAATGAGGTGGCATATTGAGTTGTCTTATTTGCCACCAGCATATCAATATTTTGTAAAGAATGGAAGTTATGGACTAGAATCACCAATATCCCAACATTTTGTGTTGGGATATCGTTATATTTCCATATTGAAGGAGTTTAACCAAGGTATATCAACGTATCAAATTTCAGTCTAAACCTTATATCGCCATATCATAGGTTTATACCCAAGGCATATTAGCATATCAAAGTTTATAAAAATGGTCATACCCATATATCAGGATACCATAACACTAAAGAAGTTGGAAAATTCATTTTTTACAAACAATGTCAATATGGTGAGACGTTGGCACGTCTAGTTGTTAGTGGACATGGGCTAGGGTAGGAGTGACACATGGCCATGGGCTACCATGTTTCACCCACATGGCTCGTATGGATGTTGATGTGGACCTTGAGGGTTAAAACTTCTTATGGGCATAAATTTGTGTCCAGAGCTCAAAATGAGATGAAATTTATATTGTTGGAAATTTCTCACAAGCAGAAGACAATGGTGGTATTAGAATTGTGATGTGAGGTGATTAAATAAAAAGGTAATTTTATAACCCCATATTCATAATAAACCTTGAAGATCAGTCTAGTTACGTCCCATAGCCCCAATACAAAAACATCTTAGACAAGTATGGAAACCTTGGTATGGGTAGAAATTGGCTAATTCATACATATAGACATATAAGTCAATGCATCTTATTGTTTCTTTTAAGGCACAATCACTAGTTATTGAAAAATGTTAACCAATACTCAATTAATGTTTTTAACCATTATTTTTTATAGCACTCTAGATCATTGTTGAAGATTGTGAAAAATAGTTACGCTTTAAAGGAAAAGCATAGTCTACACTAGATTGTTGGGATTCTTTGGTATGTGTACAAATTACAACACATTCCCAAGTGATATGGGAATGAAGAATGTCAACTAGAAGAATAATGCTTTTAGTCACATGATTTGGGAATGGAAAGTTTTAGCAACTACTATACTTTCACCACCAATGATTCACTTAGGCTTAGATTTCACAAGGCAGAATAATTGACTATATTAGCTCACAAAATGGCTTGACGTGGGTTCAAGAGACATTGAATAACTCTCATTTACTAGCAATTCATTTAATAACAACTCGAACTTAAAGATAAACTAAATCATAATAGTAAATTAAATCATTGGACTCACATGACAATCCAAACAATGAACACGTAATTTACACATGTTAGATTAGCTTTAATGTGGATAATTGTTTCATGCCAAAGCCAACCCAAACACATATTTATATTGATATTAAAAAAACAAAAAAACTAACCAACCTTAGAGAATCAGATAAAGAATGAAAAGAACTTTGTTTGTGCTTTTGATAGATTGTTTATTACACACAATAGTCGTCCCGTATCCAAGAAAAAAATATAAATGATAAGTCACTTATTATACACAAAATAAAACAACTAAAGCAACCATGTTAGCTCATATTTTTTATTTTTTGGATTCCAAGGAAAGTAGGAGAATGGAATATAATGGAGATATTACCATTGTATAACGTAGTCCAATCATGAGGGTCGAGGCCCCAATAACAACACTTATATATGATGAAAAAAATTAGGAAGAGGAGTAAAGATTGGATGGGGAGAAGCAAAACCAAAAATGACATAGGATTTGTTGCTTGAATATTTTCCCTAGGAAGTATCCAAAGTGTTCCATGAGAGTTACGTGTATCACTGTTGGCTTATGAAGGCCTAACCTAGGTTCGGAGTTATTTAGCCAAACAAATCCCTACACTACTGGCCCTTTTGGCATCATCTCGCAGAGCGCGGACTGAAGTCTCACCTGAAGCAGTATGGGGGGATGATGGAACCAAGTTTCCACACTCTTAAGATGTTTGAGATGTTGACTTAGTCCAACTAGACCTACCTTTGTGCAGGTTGCTTCATGTACTGTTCTAGCCTTCAATACCTTCGCGATCTGTTATAATCATCTTTCACGTAGCCCTAACCAGGGTTCAGATGCTTTCGAGCTACTATGGTAGTGAACTACGCTATTTCCCCAAACTACACTGTGTATCTTACTTATCTTCTTAACATACCTTACTTATCTTCGCGTAAATAGTTATTCTATCTTGTGTTCATTTAATCAACACAGTTATGCACATTGGCATTATATAAGCATTAAAAGTGCAATTTAGATTGAATGTAATAGATGCAAAAAATAGGTAATAAATACACAAAAATGGTAGGAAACATCTCTTTATTAATACTTCCAACTGTTACAGACTCAACTCACCCTACGCACTCAACTGTAGGGGTCCGCGCACTCAGCTCTAGATTACTAGGCCTCTGTGCACTCAACTATAGAGCCTTCTCCTACTCTATGACCCAAAACTAGACTTTTCTCCATAGATATGACTCAATTCTTCATATTTATCGTGATGTCTTAACTACTTAGAGCCTTGCTCTATTTATACAATCCCATGGTCTATGGACCATGGGTAGATCTCTACAGCTGAAATTACAATAATGAAATTAAGGGCGGACAAACCTATGACTCTTTTACAAACTACGTGCTCTGCTCCCACAAAATGCGGAGTCTTTACATCATAATTAAAATATTTGCCCAAAATCTAGGCTCTAAGCCCCAAAACTTCCCTTGAGGGATCCTGCGCCCAATAGGACCCCAACACAAACATCGTGACTCGCCCCCGAGTCCCTCTGTCAACGTGAAGATCTTTGCGCGAAGGCCTCCCAACTCTATCTAGATCGTTGCAAGTTCGATCGCGCACTGAGTGGTTTCCCGTTATACTTCCTCAACCTGTTGTTTAGTGACTGTTGTGGCTAAACTGTTGCCCTAGATCCTTTCCTGCATTGCTTGCAACTGCATGAGCTTTGCTTCAATGGAGGTTGTAATGGTGTACACCTCATCGATCCATAGCTATAGGTGCACCTTCAAAACAACTTCCTTATGTTGAGCATCATCTACCTACTCTTTGAGTGCTTTAGCCTACTGCATCCTCGTGAGCTCTGTGTAAAGGTAACCATATGCGCGGTCCCTTTTACTTCGTCATATCTTTGCTGCAAATCATGCATCGTTGTTTCTAGGCGTTGTATGTTTAGGTCCTCCTATACGGTGGTGAGGACCTCAAATGACTGCTCAAACAACTTTGTGCAATTTGTCACTGCACTATTGACCACCACTATTGTTTTCGTGATCACGATGGCGCGATGTTCCTTAACCTCTAGTAGAGTTGAAGGTTGTGTCTTCAACAGCAGTTCTACTGTCTAAAGGCTGAACCCTAGCCATTTCGGATGCATGCCTCCACCGGTTCTTCTACTTGGATGGCCAACTCTGAGACCATTTGGTAGGCTTCCTCCACCAACTACACTATCTATCTATTCTGCGCCACTGCCTCGTCGTGTTGCAGGCTCAACTTTTTAATGTTGAGACGTTGCTTACCCATTACCTGTAGCGTGAAACACTCCCTGGCTCTTAGTTCTGCAGTGACTCCATCCTAGAAAATATAGAGTGTCTCCACGTTTAATTTGATTCCCTTCAACCTGTTGACCATAGGCCTGTCGGCCTCATTTTCTATAATGAGTGCACCATCTGGCAGCACTATTGTGTTAGTCATCTGGGCGCACGGAATTTTTTTGGCCACGGACGTCCCTACAACGAGGCTAGTTGAAACAGTGTCAGCCTATGGAGTGTGCACCTGCAACTCCTGTATCTGTGTCCGAAGAGGCCCAAACACCATCTAGTGTTGCTCCTCAAATTGTTGGAGGGCCTTTGCGGTGACTTCCCTCACCATCTCGCCAATATCATGGAGATCCCCTTCAATGAGGGTCATCAAGTCGAATGAAGTCTTTGAAGACTTCGACTTCTTTCACAAACCTACTTGCTCTCTTTGGTGCGGACATTTGAGTTGGGTGGACGCTATCTGCGGGTCTGCGCCACCTTGTTCTGTGTCGGTCTCTGGCTCAAGCAAAGGTGGCTTCTATCCTTCGCACTCTTCTTCTACTATCTTCTATTTCTCTTCTGCCAACTTTTCAGCGTCGCGCCCTGCCTGGGCCTTAGACGCTGCTTCTTCCTTCCTGTGATTTTATGCCAACTGCGTCATTCACAGTTTCGCCTCCTCCTTTTTCCGTTGCGCGGCTCTTCTCTACTACGACTGCAAAGCCAGATAAAGAACACCACTTTTGGAAGCCAAGACTCAAGGATCGCGAAGATGAAATCGTCGGTCGCCAAATAGGGTAACTCGCGCCACGTCTTCGTAGGGTCCTTCCGCGCCCTGATGTAGACATGGTTAAAATCTGCCTTGAACTCCACGAAGCTCTATAGACTGTTGTAGACCATGGGCGATAACCATGGCTTACAAGTAATCCCTATTCTGATGTTCATCTCCATGAGCACCCAGAATATTTTTCCGTCCCTTATCTTCTGTGCATCCCTGGTTGCCCACAGCAAAGCATACTTCGCTGCCTCCGAAAGGTCCTGCACGATCATCGGGAACTAGCTATCTTCAGGCAATCCCCATGCCACCAGCACTATTGACAAATGAAGCCATGCATAGTGAAAGGTTTTTCCCTGCTCTTATGCCTCACGGCAGTTCTCAAGGAACTCTCCGAACAAATAGTTTTCCTAGTTAAATTGGACCCCTTCTGTGCATTGCGCTACTAGTGAAACCACTGGTGTGGGCACCTCATCCATGCAACATGTCCGCATCACCTTCCCTACCAAGATCTGCGTCACGACCTTGATAGCAGGGTTGTTCATGCTGGAAATGGTGTACCCTCTCTTCATCTTCTCCAGCTTAAACTTCTTCTTCATGACCTTCGCGATTGCCAAATCATCACTCTTTCCCTCCGAGATGTTTTCTGGGTCCTCCCCTTTGCAAGGGAGCCATGTAATCATGTGAATCAAATGATCCATGTTGGGTATGGGCTGCTCTAGCCACAAGAACCCATCATGCATCAGGTAAAGTAACTGCCTGGTGACAAAAATGGTCACTGGGGCACGATGGAAATGCAGCACCCAGAGCAGGTTTAGCAAGCCTACCTTCTCAACACCTCTCAGCCATTTACATGGCTCCAATTCTATGATTTCGGCTGGCACATCTTTCTTCTGGTGCATGATCTGTGCGGTCACGAGATGCAGGAACTTCTCGTGGTCCGCGAGACCCCAATCCTAAAACTTCAACACGGTCACTCATCCCAAGTGCACTCCTTCAAAAATAATGTCATCAAGGAGTAGCATTCTACAAAGAGCTCTTGCTCTCATCTATATCTTTGGGCACCTTTGCTTTAACCTTCCATGGAGGAACATATGTAGGCAACCTAGTAAGAGGGTCTACACCCTGGGTTTCAACCTCCATTTCTTCATCCTCCTCCTCTACCAAGATTTCTTCAAATTCTTCCTCCTCATCGGCCTCCAAATTGATAGCCTTCCCCTTTCCTTCCATGGTGAGCCTAGTCCTTAGCGGATTTCTAGGTGATACATGCACTGATACCATGGCCTGCTTGTCTTTCTTGGGTCTCAGCGTGCGTGACGATTTATGGATTTCTATGACTATCCAGACACTTTCTGGGGCTTCCACTTCCATAATGGCCTGCGCGACTTCCTCGACAGCCATTACTCTGGTATCCATGGCTTCTTCAGGTGTTTCCATAGTGCGATTCCACAATTCTCTCAATGTCTCGGGTAATTGCTCAAGCAATGAATTCGCCTTCAGAAGATCGAACAAGCCTGGGTTCATGAATTCTGAGCGTGCAACAACTCAGTTCTCAAATTGCCAAGTGTTTTTTGTTGGACAACCCTTTATAATTTATAGTGCCTTTTGAATTTGAATTCGACCAATCCCCCCACATTCGGTCCATTAATGCTCAATTAGCGACAGATTTTCAAGAATCTAGCACATAAAGTTCACCTTAAATGCCCGTCGCCTACTCCATTTGGTCTCAAACCAAGCATCACATCATGAATAGTGACTATAATGGTCACTTTCCAGCTGACCCACATGGCAACGTAGCTACCCTCGTGTTCCCGCATAACCTGTGACACTTCGCTATTGCACAAAGTCTTGACATCGCGCAGCTCTCAGGCAGAGTAGTTTATAGTCCCACACCTCCTTTCAGCTGCCTAGAGCACTAAGACTGTGCTTCTGTCGGATTGTCAAATGGCCGAGCCCCCTGTGTATGGCTTCAAATAGCTGCCATTTACTTTTCCTAGGAAGAGTTCTCCATTTAACTTTACCAATTGCACTGTGCTACCATCTGTGATCTCCTTAATAAAATACGGCCCCAGCTAATGCATTCTGAGCTTCCATGGGAATTTATCAAACTTACTATCATATAACAATACCAAATCATTCACCTTGAAGGTGCACAACTTAATATGTCGATTGTGCCAAGCCTTTTTGCGCTGCTTTTGTACTAGTTGGTGAAATCTAACCAAAAATCATTGCTATGAGCAGACTAAGCTTGATGTATTCCATAGGCATTATGGCTTCCACTCCATAGACAAGCCTAAAAGGCATATGTCCTGTTAGTTCTTGCATGTCATCCTATAAGCCCATAATACTGCAGGTATGTGCAAGTCCTAATCACTTTATTGCGTGTTGCATACCTTGGTCAGTGCGGTCTCCAGTACTTTGTTGAACGCTTCTATTGTCCTGTTAGCCTATGGGTGATATGGTGTGCTCTTCTAATGACACACCCAAAACTATTCCATTAGCACGCTGATCATTTTATTCAGGAAGTTTGTACCGTGATCTCTCATTAAAATCTTCAGACATCCAAATCGCGTTAGTACGTTTTCAAACAAAAAACTTCGCGCTAGTTGCGGCAGTGCAATCCTTCACCGACTCTGCTTCTGCACAACGAGTTAGGTACTCTGTTGTAGTGATAATATATCTCGCGCCTGTTTTTCCTTCAAGTTTGATAGGTCCTACAAAGTCTATTATCCATTTTTTTGAAAGGATATAACGCCATTTGTGGGTTCAAAGGAATTCTATCCCTTCACGATGGCTTACCTGTTCTTTGACATATATCGCATGCCTTGCAATGTGATTTTCAATCCTGATGAAGAGTTGGTCACCAAAACCCTATCTAGAGAATCTTATGTGCAGTTCCTCTCCCTGCATAATGTCCTCCCGCAAAACCCCCATGAGCATCCATGAGGATGTTGTTTTGTTCGAACTCAGGTACATACCTTCGTAGTATCTCATCATTCCCATCTTGTATAGATACCCCGCAATGACAAAGAAATCTGCCACGCGCACCACTAATTCCTTCTTCTGTTGGACAAAGTATCCTTCTAGTGTAGTTCCAGTTGTTAAAAAGTGAATTATATCTTCAAAATTTCCATCTGCTATGCGCACAGCAAAAAGTTGCATGTCGGGTAATCCTTCCTCCAGAGTAGTAGGTTCCTCCCCTGTCTAAATGCGCAACAGGTGATCTTGTCCCATGTTCAATTGTCTGGGCTTCAAAACCACTTAAAAATCATATTCTTGGAACAATAAAAGCCATCTGCATATGTGCCTCCCCAACACAAGCTTATTGACCAAGTACTTCAACACGAAATGATTTGTATACATCTTAAAGTGTCCTCCTAGCAAGAAGTGTCAATACTTCTGGAGTGCAGACACCATAGCTAGTCCCTTGCACTCAGTGGTGGAATATTTCTTCTCTGTTTTAGATAATCTGTGACTCGCAAGTGCAATAGGGTGTTTCAAGCCTTCTCCACCATCCTGTGTTAGTATTTCCCCCAGCGTTATACATGATGCATCAACATGGACATGAAACTCTTTCTTCCAGTTCAGGAAGACAAGAATTGGCTCAGTAACCATATTTTCTTTCAATACATCTAGGGTTTTCTTACAGTTATCTTTCCAACAGAACGTGACATCCTTTTTCAACAGCTTTTCCATCGGTGTGATGATCTGGGCATAGCCTTTAATAAACTTTCTATAGTACCCCGTATGTCCCAGAGTAGCACGCAATTGTTTCACACTTTACAGCACTTCCAAATTTGAGCATGATTTGGTATATTCAGCAGGTATCTAACACCAAGCACAAGTTCGCTACATGGTCCCTAACCAGCCCAAATACAGTCCAGTCATCAAAATAAACCTCCAAGAACTTATGAATATATTCCCTGAATTTTGTAACAACCATGCACGAAAAGATAGCAGGGGAATTCTTCAATCCAAACGGCATGACAGTATATTGAAAGAAACCCCACTCAGTCACGAAGGTTGTCTTGCTCCTATCCTCCGGCGCGAATTTGATCTGGTGGTACCCTGAGAACCCATCAGTGAAAGATTATGCTTCCTAACTGCCTACATTGTCCAATACCTCATCCATGAACAGAGTTGGGAATGGAACATGCACACATGCGTCATTCAATTTTCTGAGATACATGCATACTCTTATTTCGTCCTTGATGAGCCCCATAAATGGGTAATTATATGGGCTCATTTTTCCTCCTAACTTAGCTTAATCCACCATTCTCATTATTTTATTGCATATTTTTTATTATATTTATGCTAATAGAGTGAGTTGGGTTGGTCATTATGCCATGGAGTCTAATGTGTGTTTAATGCAGA
>APFE030897428.1:0-16752 GCA_000404065.3 Pinus taeda | reverse complement strand
TGTGTGCATTTCATTCATTTGTTTTCATTGGCATGGGTTTTTCCTGGTTTGACGGTGGTTTCAACCTTTCCTTTCCATTTCCTAATAGTAATGGTGTGACAAAATTAATTCTTGGTTGAGCATTGGATTGTCAGAAGTTTTTTGGATCAGGGTCAGGTTTTCCTAGGAAAATCCAAAGCATTGGGGATGGATATGGATTTCTCTGGGAAGCCCTCAATAGGTGGGTGGAGATAGGAAAATTCCTCAAGGGACAATGAAGGAATTCTGAGGCATCTAAGTTTGGTTTGGTTTTGTGATCTTGGAACCATTTTAGGTGAGATCAAGGTAGTCTGAGGGTGGAGGTGGTTTAAGTTCTAGATTCCATTGGTTTTTTATGCATTGGTTTATCCCAATGGATCCCACATTCATGCTTGGAATATGGCACGGGGGTGATTGGCTGATAGAAATATTTGGTTCAGCCCAATCTATGGTCACGTGGTATGTGGAAGTTCCTGACCTATTTAATTTTTCATATGGTAAATAAGAGCTAAGATTATCTTATAATTCATGAGTAATTATACTTGTTATTATGTGGCTTTAATGGTTGTTCTATCCTTATTATTTATCTGGTTACATGTTGGTTATAAGCATGGTTTATGATGGATTTAAGTTATGCCTCTTAACATGTTTTCACTTGTAAATGAATGGTTATTGAATGCATCACCTAATAGATGTTATTGTAGATATGGTGAGAGGGCATTAGTCCTTCTTGCTAAACCTTAGATAAGTTTCAGATATCTATGTTCAAATATGCATTCATGACCTGTAGATTTCATTTTTGCCATGTGTTTGACGGAATGACTGTCATGGTTATACTCGGTTAGATCAATTCCTTATCTAAGTTTTGTGTTAAAGGCTTTGTCTGTGTGTCATTCATCATTCTAGAAATTTTCATTAAGTTCTAGGCAGAGATATGGCTCCTAGCCCTTAAAAGTGGCATAGATCTTGCGGTCACTGGCATAGAACTAGGTAGAAAAGACTACAGTTGCTCCCTTACAGGCTCATGCATGTGACTAGAGGGTTACATTCAAATTCAGGCAATGTTATTCCAACGTCTAGGAGTCAATATCAGTAAAAAGGGAAACTTAACTCAGGGTTTGGGACATGGAAGGGTGGTTTAGCTCTTGGAGATCCTATAGCACCTGAGGGAAGTCAGTAAAGTCTTGGGTTATCGACTCCATTTCCTTAAGGTGGTTTAGGAGGTTGAGTCATGTCATACTATCCCTTTGCTCATGTTTACCCTAGCATGCTGTTGAAAGTGGGAGGTGGCATTTACATAGTGGTATTAGAGTGAGTTTCACTCTCTTTAGGTGGTATGGTTATGGTTAGCTCATTCCGCACATGGGTTAGATGCATTTTGTTAAGCATGCATTATCATGGTTATGGTTTTCATGCATGAGGTTATTGATGTAGTTGGTATTATCATGCATGTTGTTGATATATTGATATGATTATGATTATACATGTATCATACTAATTTGGACTAGTTTTGCAGATGAGATAAGCCTCCCCTGAATGTCATTGAGGTATAATTTTGATTATAGTATCTATTTGGTTTAGCTAACATGGAATGCTTGCAAGAAGAAGAGAATCAGAGATGATGAGCAAAATGGTAGACTACAATTCACGTGACTCTCCCTACAGATCAGTTGGGAAGCAAAGAGATGAGTATTCTCCTGGTATAGAAGATACATTAAGGATTTTGAGGGGAAAGATCAGAAGTTGCAAGGCAGACAATGACAGGTTGGTTGAGGCTCAAGAAATACTTGCAAGGGCTCAGGAAAAGCAAGAAGAGGTCAATGTAGTGATCCTTCAAAGTTTTTCAGAGTTGCAGAGAAAGGGACAATTGAGGATTATTCAAGAGTAGGAAGAGGAGACTAATGGAGCCTATGGTAGTAGGTCTTGGTTAGGATACAGGTTGGAAAATGGGGACATAGTCAGAGGTGGAAGATCATTGGATACACCTAAGAGGAGGACTGCTCTGTATGCGTATCATTATAGTTCCTCATCCAAGAGACATCCTCACTAACATCACTGCCATCATCCTCATAGGAGGAGTGAATACTTTACTGAGGAGTTAAAGAAGGTCAAGCCTCCTACATTCGATGGAGAGATGAAGAAGTCAGAAGATCTAGAGGCATGGTTGCTCAGGATTAAGAAATTCTTCAAATTACATAACCACTTAGAGAACATGAAAACCAAAATAACTACCTTTAGTCTTAAAGGGAAAGCAAACATTTCATGAAAATATGTGAAGAATGTCAAGGGAACTCAGGAAGAAGATTTGATTTGAGATGAGTTCGAGAGACTCTTTAAGAATAAGCATCTATCTGATATATATTATGATGACATAGATAAGGAGTTTTATGAGCCACAGATGGGTTCTATGATAGATGATGAGTAGACTAGTAGGTTACTAGAGTTGTTGAGGTATGTTCCTTACCTCAAGGATGACAAATAAAAGATTCAAAGGTTCATCAATGGGTTTCTAGCAGTATATAGAAACAAGATTGAGTTTGATGAGCCTTGGTCATTAGAGAAATCCATTAGTAAACTAAAGCACTGTTATGAGAAATCAAAGTGTAAATCCGAGCCTAAATGTGATTTGAAGGGGAATAAAAATGTTAAAGGGAAGTGGCCACCGAAGTGGGGAAGACCTCAAGATGCAAGTGAGAAAGAAAATGTTTCTCCTTACAAGAAATTAAATGTAGTTGAGAAGGCACATGAGTCACAACCTGGAGAGCAGCAGAATAGAGGTGATGGTAGGGGATAGTTGCAATGTTGGATATGTGGCAAATATCATCACAAGAAGTATTTTCCATCATACCAGGGTGGAAAAGCCTCAGATCTATAGTTCTCAGGAGGTGCAAATGGTTGGGGATGTGAGCCACAACATTCCTTAGATTTATGTAGTTATGGACAACAAGAAGGAAGATCACCAGGCATCCATTATTGAGATGGAAGGTAAGCTCTGTGGTCGAGTTGTTTCTATTTTGATTGACCCTGGATCTAACTATATTTATGTTAATATTGACCTGGTGGATAAGTGTGGCTTGAGAAAATAAGTTCCTTTTGAATCTTGGTTGGTGCAATTGACTACAGGTACTAAAAAGAGAGTTCATCATTGGGTAAGAGCTTGTGCATTTGAGCTGAATGGTATGCCAAATTCAATGCATTTGAATGTGTTTCCATTGGGATCATATAGTATGAATTTGGGCATGGACTGGTTGCACCTCCACAAGACCAAATTAGATTGTTATGAGAAGGCTATTAAGTGCCTGGATGATAATGGGGAAAAGAGGATCTTGCAGGGAAAGAAGAAGCCTACATCAATTAGAATGGTTACAGCTATGCAGGAAAAACATAGTCGCAGGAAATGGTGTTTATTATTTGCAGTTCATATTTCAAGTGATAAAGGTAATGATGTTAAGGATGCAAAATTCTTAAATAGGTACTCAGTTTTGCGGTAGTGTTAGGATGTGTTTTCGGCATAAATTTCAAAGTTGTTGCCTCACAGGGAAGTGGACTTTTCTATTGAGTTGTTACCAGGGGAAACACCAACATCAAAGGAACCTTATAGGATGAGCACTCTAAAGTTAGTGGAATTGAAGTTTCAGTTGAAGGAAATGCTTGATAAGGGATAAATTAGGCCAAGTGTATCGCATAGGGGTGCACCAGTGTTGTTTGTGAAGAATAAGGATTGTACTCTCAGATTGTGCATTGACTACAAGCAACTGAATATGGTGACGATTAAGAAAATTTATCCGTTGCCAAGGATTAATGATTTATTTGACGAGTTGAAGGGAGAATAAATGTTCTCAAAGATTAATTTGAGATTGGGATATCATTAGGTATGCATCAAAGAAAAGGACATCTATAAGATTGCTTTTTAAACCAGATATGGACATTATGAATTCTTGTGATTCCTTTTGGTTTGACTAATGCTCCAATTACTTTCATGCGCTATATGAATAGTGTGTTGCATCCTTATTTGGACTCGTTTTTTATTGTATTCATTGATGATCTATTGATATATTCTAAGAATGAGGAACAAGATGTATAACACTTAGCAACAATGTTGAGATTGCTAAGAAAGCATCAATTGTATTCCAAGCTTAGTAAATGAATCTTATTTCAGACAAAGGTACATGACTTGGGACATGTGGTCTCCAAGGAAGGCATAACATTGGATCCATAAAAGATAAGAGCCATCACAGAATGGGAAACTCCTAGAAATGTGGATGAAGTTAGATCATTCATGGGGCTAGAAGGTTACTACAGGTGGTTCATCAATAACTTCTCAAGGATTTCATATCCCATTACATCCTTGCAAAGGAAAGGAAAGAATTTTTAATGGACAAAGGAATGTGCAACAAGTTTTGAGCAATTGAAGTAGTTTCTTACAAATGCTCTGGTGATAAATATTGTACATCCAGATAAAGAGTTCGTAGTGTGTATAGATGCTTGCAAGAGAGGACTTGGCAGAGTCTTGATGCAGGAGGGACAAGTGGTATGCTACGAGTCAAGGAAATTGAATGAGCATGAGAAAAATTATGTGACACATGATATTAAGTTGGTAGTGATCATCCATGCATTGAATATGTGGAGGCACTATCTTCTTGGTAGGATGTTTGTGTTGATGAGCGACCATAGTGGGATGAGGTACTTGTTTGACCAACCAAATCTGAATGTTAGGCAAGCTATATGGTTGGATACCCTTAGTGAGCTTGACTTTGAGATCAAATACATTAAAGGAAAGGAGAATAGGGTTGCAGATTCTCTCAGTAGGAGAGTGTAGGTAAACCATATAAAAACTATGAGCTCATATAAAAATATGTATCTTCATTTCTACAACTCAATTTCAGATGATTCTCATTGTGTTAGATTTGTCTCACTGAGAGCTATCATCCTCATCCATCACATGTTGAAATGTACTCATGGTTTTGGCCCAAATATCGATGGGTGAAAAACCCCAAGCTTGGGTTTCAAGCCCACAAGTGACTTTTGTGGCGCTTTTCCCTCCAAACCCTGAACCCTGGGGCTTGGAGTATCTCCAAAGCTACACAAAAATTGACAATATCAACACCACCCATTGGAATGGAAAGCAATGGACTATTCAATACATATTCTCCCATGTGTAGCCTTATATTATGGCACTTTCCAGAGAAATTTATAGTTCCTTCATCTGCAACCATCACTTGAGACTTTGGTGCTGGATATAGAAATCAATTCAATTCCTTGGCTATATTACAATGAATAAAAGTATGGGTACTGCCAAAATAAATCAGCACTATTACCTTTTTCTTCTTGATCTATCATTCTATCTTAAGAGTTTGAGGAGTGGTAATTCCTGCCAATGTATTACAAGATATCATTGGATCCATTTCTTGCTTTTCTTGGGTTGGTTCCTGTGTATATCCTCTTTTTTTATGCTTCTTTTTCCTTTTCTCCCTCCTCCTCACAATCTATGTAAAATAATTTATTCTCAACACACTTATGACCTTTAGTGTATTTTATATCACAAACGTAACAAAGCCATTTTTCTATTTTTTCCTCTAATTGTTGTGTTCTCAACCTTGTAGGTTGTGGAAGGCTAGTAGCAGCAACACTTCCATGTTTATAGTTGTGAATGGTAGACTTCCTTGTTGCCATAATTTTTCTTTCAACTTTTCTTGCCACATTAAATTCCTTCTCCAATGAATTAGGTTCCCAAAGGAAAACCTCATATTGGATGTTATCATTTAAAGTCCCTATGAAGACATCAATCCCATGCTCCTCTAGAATGTCATTTACCTTGATATTCAATCTTTGGAAGTCCTCAATGTGTTGTGCCATTGAACCTTTTTGTTTGAGATTTATTAATTGGCTAAAGAAGGTGTTGCTTTTTGTATCCTCATAATGTGCTACCAATTCCTCCGCAAAAATTATCCAAGTGACAATTGATTTACGAGATAAAAGTTATTGATACCACACAAATTGATTTCATTCTAAATATAAATATGCAATGTGTACCTTTTATGTGTTTGACACATCATGTAGATCAAATATTTTCTCCATCTGTAGTATCCATTTCACTGTATCCTTACCATCAAACTTCCCCATATCGATCTTTTGGTTGTGGTTAGCCTTCAACCCACTATGTTAGTCTCTAAAATAATAATTTGTATTCCTTTTATCCTCATCATGATTTTCGTGGAGTACCTTGTCGCCACTAGGAAGCATTTCTTGTAGCAACTTTGTCAAACTTTCCTTCAAACCTTCCAAGTCCCTTTTCATTTATGTTTTTAAACCATCCTTCAAACATTCCATCTTGACATTCATCAATGCTTCCATGTCATCTTTAAAACCATCCATCTTATATTCTAGTTCATTTTTGGTTACTCTTTTCGAGACTGAAATTTGTTGCACTTGGTCTCGTAATTTTGACATATCATGTTGCATTTATTCCTCTTCTTCATGCATCATGGAAGAGATTTTTGGTTGCTTACTAGTTGTGTCCATTTTTTGCTTCAAGTTATTTTGGAATCAAACAATGATATATATGCTTCACTATTCCCTTTGAATCACTTCAAACTGATTTTTCAAACAAAAGTTATACAAAATTTAAAAAAATACACTCCTTTTTCTTTCTTTTTAGGAGATCGATATTGAAACTGATGTATCTATGTAATTTTGGATCTCCAAGGTTTGAAAATTCATCCTGTGGTATCCGTCCGAGTCTTCCTTCCAACCCCACAAGTCAGACCAAGATTGGATTCTTCAAGAAAGAGTTATGCCCAATCTCCCACGATGGCCTGATTATAGATTGCTTCAGAAGAACGAACTTGTATGTAGTGCCATGTGTCAACGTTTCCGCCTTTGTCCCTAAAAATGATATATGAAAAACTACATTCTGTGCAATTTTCGTCACTTTTTACTAAATTCAAATCCGATGCTCGGAGAGAAAGTTATGATCATTTTCCCTAGGTCACCTGTTTGAAATTGAATGCAGGAGCCTGCAAAAACCCTAACTTCCTCAAATAATATCTCCAAAAATATAGTGAATCAAGCTTTGAAATTCGTACACAAATTTCACCAATATTTCTACTCCATGTGGTTTCAACTGCAACTTCTTAAGCCTCGCAGAAAAAAAAAAAATTATAGAAAAAATTCCAATATAACCTATTTGAAGAAGCGAAACCTCGAATCCAAATCTTTGATAGCAAATGTTATGCAACCAGCTCTCAAAATTGAATAAAAGATAGATCAACGACTTAAAAAATATCCTCTTCGAGGTGGGAACCTACTTTACATCACATAAATGAACAATTCTTGAATGATACAAATGATGAGACCTCCTTGGTATATATAGGAGCCTAAGGGGTCATAAGATAATTAGAGCCTACATAACAATAATAATGTAAGGGCACAACAATAAAAATAGTGTGCTTCTATGGGGAATAATAATAACAATATGGGACCTACATGGGCACAACAATAACAATAGGGGGATACACTAACAATAACAATAAAGGGGATACACTAGTATTATAGGGACCTAACATCCTCTACTAGTCCTTTCACATCAAAATTGGTCCCTCCCGACTCCTCCCACCCTCCACCATCTACATTGGTGTTGGGGGTAATTCTCCTATTTGTGGGTCGTTGGGCACCTCATTCCAATCCATGGACTTCCAACTGGTTGGTGAAATGACTTCTCCTCCATGCCCCTATCCCTTTAGTTGTTTCATTATGGAGGAACCACCCAAAGAAGGCCCTTTTGGCTCCAGAAAAGTTGAGGTTGTTGGTCCAATCAATAGGGAACGTGCACAAAAGTAGTTGGTCCATTCTCCCTCAAGCTCATGAGGTGCCATCCCAACATGAACAAGTCCATATTTTTGCATTGTATGCTTTGTCTTATGTTTCTCTCAAGGTCAGATGTTATAACATGGATAGCTACGACCTCTTTAGCAAATGCTTTGTTCAAATCTTTTGTTTTTTTCTTTTTGATTTTCTAACTATAATAATGGCACTAAACTCTCTTTTTAAATAGACTATCTGGTTTCCCCTTCTGGAACAGATGGTCTCCCTTTTGTTTATTTTTATGGTGTTTATGGATCATGTCTCTCCATACATATTTGCTTAGACTTTATGTATCTAATTTTCATTAATATATTAGAAATCATTTATAAAAAAAAATATTAACCAAAAAAAATCTATTACTTTAATTAAAATCAAATAAACCAATTATAATTATATTTTGGCCTCATTTCTATATTTTGTATTTTCATATATATATTATAATTATATTATATATATATGTCAAATTTTTTGTTTTCCTAATTATTCCTCTAGTTATTAAAATGCTTTATTTTGAAATTAAATATATATAATACGTTAAATATAGTTTGATTTTTACATGATAATTTATTTTTTTAATAAATCAAATATTTTCCGTAAACTAAATTTCGGATTGAAACTAAATTTCGGATTGAATTGTTATATAATTAACTTTCAATTCAT
The DNA here is from genome assembly GCA_000404065.3 of Pinus taeda. Taxonomy (NCBI): domain Eukaryota; kingdom Viridiplantae; phylum Streptophyta; class Pinopsida; order Pinales; family Pinaceae; genus Pinus; species Pinus taeda. The sequence continues at coordinate 8,211 of APFE030897428.1, read as the reverse complement.
ATATATAAAATTAGTTAGTTCATGTTGGAGATGGTTAAGTGATATATGGGTATATGAACTTTTTTTTATAAAGTCATAATTTATGGAATTAAATTTTGATTGATGTGCTTAAATGGGTTACTCTCTTCGGATTTGTGCTTAAGATTTATGTTTAAGATCTAGTGCAATGCATCATTCATCGTTTCTTTGTGTTTTATTTGAATGTGCCTAATGGGTGTACATATAAATCCTTATTTACCAAATTAGTGAAATATATATTTATATATTTGTCTTTTAAGGAAATTAGAGAATAATTTATGATTATGCTTTGCATCTTCAATTTGTAGAAATCAATATAGAAATTATTGGAAACCTAATCCATAGGGATTATAGTAGATTATATTATTCACTTGAACAAGAAGGCAAAAAGCATAAGTAAACTTTATAGAAGTCGGGAATCCAAGAGACCTCTTGGGAGATGAATATAAACATTATATGATAATACATTTATATGTGTATTATATGAATGAGAAATGCATTACACATTTATCTAAATCTCTTTTTATTCTTATGTGTCCAACAATGTTATCAGATTTAAGATATATTGTTCATACTGTAGAATCCATTATTCAGTATTGACACATACTTGTAATGAAGAGATTTTTATATTCTCACCTTTTATCTTACAAGGGGGAATATTAATGATTGGTAATTAAGCTCGAAGTTTCAAATTCCTATCAATCAAACATAAGCAAGTGAGCTTGGCCACAACTACAACTAGAGCCATGTTCCATGAGCATAATTTGGTTTATGATTTTCCTTAAATCACAACTTAGTAAAAACCATAATTTATGATTTTTGTATTTTAATATACAAAAATAAATATAAATATGAAAAATAATGTAGAAATAACATAATGTATATTAAATTTTAAAATCAAACATTTATTCAAGTAGACAAAATATATTTATTTATTTAAAATAACCATAATAATAATAATATATTTTTTTTGCTTTTCCCCATGACATGTTTTAGTAATTTTTAAATAAATTAATTGTTATATGCAGATAATATATGGTATATAACATATGAATTAGGTATATTTATTGTGAAGAAAGGTGTATTATTCTCTTTACTTTAATTTAATTTGAATTTGTGATTTTTCCATTTTAATGAATTGAGCATTTTCTCTTTCTATATAAAGAGAAAGAGAGTTGATATATTCATGTTTTTCAAATAAACGAAAAAACAATATAATAATATAATAGAAAGCCAATTATATATAAAGATGAAACAAGTCAATTTTACATTAAAATTATCTCAATTCAAGATTTAGTAATCTTCAATACTTATGTAATAATATTATTTGTAGCTTGAATTCTCATAATTGTTGGTGTATTAACACTCAAAATATTACTTTATTGAAGGAAATTTTATTTAGGATTAATGGGACTGAACCTAGTGGTGGTAGTGTGGCATATCTAGGGTCCACACCATAGTGGCACCATTGGCATGGCCATGGCTCCCCTAGTCGATTACTTCATGTTATGGAAATCGCTATGATATCATCCTTAAGTCCCCATTCTCCTAACTCTTTGATGTTGCCTAATTCTATCCTTTCTTCTATTATGTTGTCTTCTAATTAGGTTATGCAGGTAAAGACTGCTTCAATCACTAACGACTATAGAAGATATAGTTCATTCAGGGTCTAGTTCTTCCCACACCATATCCATGCCCTTGTTGGAAGGAAATAAGTCCTTCAAGGAAACTCTCATCAAAGTCAATCCATAGGGAGCATCTTTGAACCTTTCTCCCTCACAAATCATATAAGTAAGAGAGGATCCAACTTTATCTTTGCTAGTTCTTTTCCATGTCATATCTCAAACAAATTATTTTCGAAGTAATGGGTTAACCCACACATTTAATGGCCTTTGGTCAAAATGTATACATACACATGCATTTATTTCCTTCTCAACCGAGAAACCAAAATCAAAGATGAAGCCTTTATCTACACATGCATAAAAGAATTCTTCATTCTAGAATTTGAACTAAGGGTAGGGACCTCATCCACAAATTGGTTCATTGGTTTTGGGCAACGTTGGCTATGCATGAAGCCTTGGACCTCAACTTTCAACCCTTCTTTAGATTCACTCTCCTCCACTGAATTTTGGGGCTTTGCTTCCTTCTAGATTATTGGAAGTGCATTCGTAAAACTCCACTTTCAAATCATTGAAACATAAAGGGTACCAATCACTAAACATGTTGGAATTGACATGGATATTGATATCAATGAATGGTTCCCAAAAAAAATCAAGATGGTTGTAAAGGAGTACATTTAGACATAGCTTCTAGATTATAAACAAGCTACCTTCCAATGTAAGTCTTGTTTTGAATTTGACCACATAGTAGCCCGCAACCCAAATCTAGTAACTACGTTCTTAAACACTTGGAAAATTGCACAAGAAGTCCACTTGATACGCGAGAGAAAATGAAGACCATCACATAACTAACAAGGAACTCCCTTCAAACACCTTTGGATCCTAAGCAGCCTAATATTGAATTCCATCCATCAATTTTTTAAGAAGGAACAACTAATAGAGCACTTGTGATTCCTAAAGGAGCATAAAACAAACCATCATATTTGTTGAATTGATCCCAAGTACCTTAGGAAGTAGCATTGTCACGTGTTATGGGCCCAATGTCTAAAAAAAGTCACATATCTAGGAAACCACCTTGAAGAAAACAAGTGTGTCCCTCTTCTCACACAAAAGAAAAAGACATGACCCTATCCTAGCACTCCTACCTTGGTGATCTCACCTACCTATCCTTATTAGGAAAAGGGATGAGGAGGTTGGATTGATGTAGCAAAGGAAAAGGAAAAGGCCATGTAATATCAAGACACAAGCAAGATCTCAGAGTAGGAATGTGAAAACATAAGAGAATTAGAAGATGAGGAAATGCAAGAATCAATAGCATCAATACAAGAACAACATGAAGAATGGATATATCTCCAAGAAGAAAAATAAATAAACCACCTCAACAAATATTGAATTACATGATACGACATAACATGAATTGCTATTGTAATTTGTTGAGTGTTAATTTATTATAATATATATGTCAATCGTGAAAAGAAAAAAACTTAAGTAGAGAAATTATATGTGTATTTGTGTGTGCGCACCTAGAAATCCCTTACACTATAAAAATCAAGAAACCTTCCCATAATAAAGACACTAATATGATATTGTATACCTTTCAAACCAAGTAAAAATACAAATTTGATTTAATATAATAGGGAAATTTTGAATTAAAAAAATGATAATATTTTATCATTTTAATTTTTCTTAATAAAAATGTATTTTTAGGAAGGAAATAAAATATATTGGACCAAGTGCTTAAAGTGTTAATGTGTTTTATTTATATTTCCATATAAATGTAGCCAATAAAGAAATTTAAAACTAAGGTTGAAGAGTTATTACAATGTAATGTAAATATCATGAGTTCCACTCCATCCACTATGTCAAGAGAGCCCATTTGGGGGCTGATGTCATGCCAAACCACAAAGTTACATATATGGGTTCCAGACCTACCAACTAACGCTCCACTATGTGGCAGATATTTATTAATGTATTACCAAAAAAAATACAAAAGGTTCAGCATCATGAACTACATTATAATTGTTGACTGGATCTATGTCACCTGTCATTAATTTCATCAATAAATTTGCAAGTTCGACAGAGTGAAATTTAATAGATTTTATTATGAAATTGAGAAACATTTGGGAAACAAACCGGTGACTACTATGAAAGATTGCACATCATTGACTCTAGGAGGCTGGCAGACTATGAGCTAGAACTCTACATTGCGCAGTCTCAACTGCAAGTGAGGCTCACTGCTGACTAGAACTGCGCAATGTGCAACCCAGTGAGGTTGACTGCTGATTGAAACTACTCAATGCGCAGATCAGCTAGGATGGGTTGTTGGATATAACTGTATAATGCGCAGTTACAATGGGTAGGACTATGGCATTGCCTCCCAAGATTGCGCCGATCATAGTTGGAAGCTAGTGTAGGCAACCTTTGCGCAATTCTTGGAGGAAAGGCAAAGCCTTAACTATTAGGAATGTGTAGAGCATGTTGGGAGAAATAAGATCTTGGCCAAGACAACTCGGATCTGCCCAACGACAACTTGGAAATGCGAAGGACTAAATGTGTGTGCAAGGCTGGTGCAGATCTGAGTGAATGGACATGCATCCAATTCAAGCAATGAAAAAATTAGTCAAACAATAAAACCATGAAGCTCATGAAGAGAGTCATTGTAACGATGACTCTCAGTGAAAAAACAATGTTATGCATGCGACAGCTAAAGAAAGGTAATAAAAAACTTGAAACAATACGTATACAAATTAAAACACATTGAAACGCCAACGGTCATTCAATAAAACAAGGGAAATAACACTCATACAAGCCGAAAAATAAAAAGTGACCGAAAAATCGGCAAAAGGCATGAAAAGAAAAACTTACCCAAAACCGTTGTGCCGTTTGTGTAGAAGGTTCCTAGATATCTTGGGAAAGTGAGAGCTCCAAGATCGAATGTGAAGAATGAGTTCTGAGGTGTCGTTTCTATAGATTTGGAAAACTTTGGGTTTATGACGTGCATGCCACAAATCTAGGAAAAAACGATACTTGGTGGGGAGTTTCTAAAATCGACTGTACATGTAACTCCTGCTACAAAAAATAGATCCATAAAATCTAGGGATGCATTTCTCTCTTTGCTTATTTTTTTGAGAAAATATGCCCGACATGCAAAGAAGGATTGTTCAGTTTTGGAGGGAACTAGGCAACCTACTGGCACATGTGACGGACAACCACTGAGGGAAAACTTCTGCGTTGCTTCTAGGTTGAGTGGCCCTGGTTGGTTGGCCAGCTCTGTACAATTTTCTATATCAGTGCTACTAGCTAGTTCTATGCATTGCTGGAGAGCATTTCTGACTCACCTGCTCTGTGCAATTCTAGAGAGAAGTGTCGATTGGCCTACTCTATGCAATTTTCCAGAGCAAGGCTAGTCGGCCTACTCTATGCAATTTTCCAGAGCAAGGCTTGCTGGCCTACTCTGCACAATTTCTATGTGTAGGGAAACTGTTGGGTTGCTTTGTGTAGTTCCCGAGGGGAAGACAAACTACTGTCCAAGATTGTGCAGTTTTTCTCGATAGCTCATTGACTGGATGTGAACCAAGTTCTGGGTCAGCTTGTGGTTGATTGACGGGATAAGTGAATGAAAACAAGCTGTTAAGCAATAGATGAAATCAAATAAACCCAAGTACTTGATCAGTGTCAGATAACTGCTATGATTTCGAGGAGGGAGGCTCCAAATCAAAGCAAAGGTAGAATTTTAGAGGGTGGTTGTAGCTGTTACAACACAACCATATCATATGAAATTATTCATAAACGTGTGCACCTACAAAGAGTGGAAGGGAATTGACATTTCCCATCATCAACCCATGGCTGATTAGTTCCCCATCTAATGTTTTTTTTGACATTCTTCCTAGCCATAAAAACATTATGTGATGATTATGTTATAAAACTAAGTGGCCATGTAACTAGATATAATATTATATTTTTGTAATATAATTGGTATATATCTATTTTAAATCACGAAAAAAAACATGATAACCTTCCATAATTATCGTACTTATAACAAAGATGTCACAACATCTCTTACATGTGAGATATTATATATTTATTGATCGTCGAAACTCTGACGTTAGTTGACTAGTCAAAGTCAAATATGACTAGTCAAACAAATGGTCACAGAACAATTATTGCTTGCATCATAATATGGAGACCACATAGATTAGTGGTTGGAATAATGAAACCCTATAGATCAATTGTTGGAATCATGATGAACACGGGTACTTGTACAATTTTTTTTAAGAATGACATTTTTCTTGTAATTGTTGATAGTGTAGGCCATACTTTCATACTATGTTGTTGAAATTTAGTCCTATATGTAGTAATGTGATGTCAATTATTCTGATTCATACCGTGGAATTAAATGAAGATAAGTTATTTTTGATGTTCCATTAGACATTGATGACACTAAGGCACTTCACTTTATGGTGATGGTTGCCTCATATTCTCATGTCATCAATTTCGAAAAGTAATCTACAATAAAAAAATGAGTAACTCCATAATGAGGAAATAATTGTAACAAATCATTGTTTTGTTTAATAAAGATAATCACATTATGTTTTAGAAAATACACTCACCTAAATGCCTTTTAAATTTTCAAATCATTACCCCTATGAGGTATATGTTAATCTTGTGAACTCTTCATAATTATTTAATGATGTTCAGTATGATCTCAATGTATGGTTGTTTGGAAATGTTTTCTCTGGATATATTTCCTTTATATATATATCTATCTATATATATATATTTGTACAATTTTTGTGTATATTTTCTTCATTTTCTACTAATAAATTTGTATGTATATTAATTGCAAGGTTTAACATATTGAACAAGTTATGCTAATATTCTGGTACTAATGTTTTATCTCATGAATTTATGGAATATAATTCTTGTACATTATTTAATCCAAATATTTCATTCCAAGTTTATGGTAATTTGAAATATAAACCTAGGAGGCTTACCAAGAGAGTGAAGCATTACATATCAATTAATGATTATGCCTCATCATCTTTTTTTGTTTTATAATATTGTTGATACCACCAATTTTAATACTTTTCCTTAAGGTATATTAATTGAAATTTCACCACATGTTTCTTACTAGTGATACTATTCTTTCATGAATCCTTTACCATCATGTTATGAACATTGCACCTTAAAAACGATAGAACACCAATAATTACAATGCTCTTCTAGGGGAAGGCCTCCTTTTAGAATGAATACAATGAATTCAATGTACATCACAAGATTTGTTGATTCTATATATATATATATATATATATAATATTATATAATATATATAGTATATACTTAAAATGAGGTCGTGAAAGGTCATAGCTTACATAAAAATATAACAATATAAATGTAATCACTCCATATCTAGGGATTAATAAACGGTTTTAAGGTTAACATGGGGCTTATATAGGGCTTAACATTTCCCTCCACTTTAAAAAAATATTGTCCTCAACACGAATAATTTCTAGTGATGCTGCATCAATAAGTCATCTTCCGATACTACCTCTTCCATTGGTAGATTCTTCTGTTTGGTGAGGTACTCCACATTTGTCATATTACTTGACTACTTAATCCTTGTTTCAAGGATTGTTTCTACTTCTAGTATGATTTTCCCTTCTTCATTTATTTTTGGTAAAATTATAGGTTGTAAAGTGATAACATAGTCATGATCTTAAGCAGGTGGAAGCCCCTTAGGAATTAGTCCAAATACCTTGGAATGATTGTTGTTAAATTTACAGAGATCCCCTGACGTAGATGATATTAATGTTTGAACATTTAGTAAACAAAATTACCCAATTACACCATGGCACACCTTTTTGAGTAGTTCATCATTCCATTAGCACTTATCGCTTTAGAGGGTTTCCCTTGGATAATTGTAAGATAAATTTCCTTTCCATATTAAATAAACCTTATGAAGATATATTGAAAATTAAAGGTCACTATTCCCAATGATGGTAACCATCGGACCCCTAATACAACATCAACATCAATAATTTGTACGCAATCATGGTGATCCAAGAAATAATTCCGCGCCCCCCCCCCCCCCCCATATGAGCTTATAATATGGGACTTCCCTAGACAATTTATGGTGCCTCCTTCTGTAATCATTAATCAAAACTCTAGTGCTAGATATACAAAGCAATTGAGATTTTTTGCCAATTTATAGTTGGTGAAGTTATGGGTATTGCTAGAATAAATCAAAATTGTTACATTTTTTTTTTGATATATCATTCTATCTTGAGGGTTTTAGGAGTCCTCATGTCATCCAATGCATAACGATATATTTTTGGAGTAGCCTCTTTTATCTATATATTTGGTGACAGCTCTAATTCTTGATCTTCTTCATCTTTAGAGTGTATGTAGAATAATTTCTTCTCACCACATTTATTCCTCTTACTATACTTGCTGTCATAATTGAAACATTGTCCTTCTCTTATTTCATCCATTTTATGAGGTGTCAACCTTGTTGGTTGAGTGAGGTGTCACCAATTTGTTTCCCAGGTTGAAACATTGTAGTTTGAATTTATTA
>APFE030897426.1:0-25501 GCA_000404065.3 Pinus taeda | reverse complement strand
AGACTCCTATATATAGAAAGGAGGTTTTGTCATTTGAATCATCCAAGAATTGTTCATTTATGTAATGTAAAGGAGGTTGACCCCTCGAAGAGGCTGAATTCTAAGGCGTTGATCTATGTTTTCTATCTTTTCTTGAGCTGGTTTCATAACACAGAATATAGTCAAGTTTATACTTGACTTTCATGGTTTTCCGCAGGGAATGCAATGGAGAGATCAGATTCGCCATTTGAGTTGCAGATTTCCAGTGCATCCATGGAGTAGAATCTTTGAGGAATGTTAGGGAATCTAAAAGATTCTTTGAGCCCAGAATTCTCAACTTCTCAGAATTCAGATTTTGGACAGTCGATTCAGTACTACTCGACACCACAAATTTGATGGTGTCTTCAGATTTCTTATTCTCTCATTTCTTCTTCTAGTCACTTTTCCAAGTGCCAGTGCAAATGTCCACATTCTTGTGCGAGAAGCCATCTTCATACAATCGATGCCTTGAGATCAATGGTCCGAGCAAATTCAGCAGTGTGACATCCACTTCTTTAGATGGCCCTTGGTTGTGAGGTATATAATGTGTTCATGTACTTCTTCTTTATGCATTATGTTGCACAGATCCTTGATTGATGTTGATGCAGAATCTTGTTTATTACATGTTGTCATGATTCCTTGCTTGATTTGATGCGGAATCTTCTATGTGATGTAATTGTAGTCATAACCCATCATCTTATGCTTTGAGATCCCTTGTTTTATGTTGCTAGGATACTCTTTTTGTCGTCATGCATGTGTTTTGCATTAAGCTCCCTTTTGTGCCATGTTGGCGGGATGCTCACCATGCATGTTTTTTGTGTCATACTGATAGGAGTCTTTTGATTGAGAATTCCAGTAGTGGAATATCTCTTAGAGCCACTCCTGCGTGAGGGCATTTTTCCTTGTATGCTTGAGACATCATCTCTGTGTACATCACCATTATTGACAACACTTAATGCAGTGGCCTACACCATCTTGACACTGGGGATCGGAGACATAGTCCCCCCTGGATGAACTCCATTATCAACGCTTATGTTTTCATGTGTTGATGATTTCATGTTCCTCTTCTTTTCCGCATGCAGATGTATTCATTAATGTTCTTTTAAAATGCAATTTAACACATCATGAAAGTAAAAGGTCTTGGAAGGTTCCTTCGTCACACCCGTACATGGATCAGTTGGAGATATCTGATAGGACTGGCACAATACTAGAGGTAAAAAAGGTCCTCACCAAGAGGAATTTGATGATGAATCTTGAGGATAAGTGCCAAACCATGCAACTGGCTATAGACAAGTTCATGGTTAAGTTTGTTGTTTTGAGGCAGATCAGGGAAATACTTCTTCTATGAAAGGAATGCCTACTGGAAAGGTTCTATATCAAACATTTGATAATCCGGTTTACCTCCAGCATGAGGTAAAATGCCTTTTTGTAAACAGGCCCACTTTTGCCAAGTATACAGAAGCAGATGATATTTATAAAAAAATGGTAAATATCATATTACCAAATGCAGATATGTGGGAGAAGTTAAATGACTTGTTGTAAAAATACACAGTCAAAATGTGAAAATTGATAGTCAAAGTGAAAAAGGCACAGTAAAGAAAAAGTAACAGGTTAGCCAGATGAAAGAGTATCAGGTGAAAATGTATCAATTGAAAGATCAAAGTAAAAAGAACAGCCAACGTGAATACCAACAGTAGGTCAGAGAATAAACAACAAAATATTAGAGCATAAAGACAACACAACCAAATAAACAAGGACAGCTTACAGCAGTTGAACATTTGTCTTTATCTTCTTGCATGAAGATATTTCTTTCTCCTAGAATAAATCCCAAGACAGTTTGGGATATTTTGTAAACTATTTTTGTATGAATACATCATAATTCGAAGTATTGGGGTGGATTTCTATACATTTGTAGAGTTATTTTGATTAGAAACCTGATGGCTATTGTACCAATTTTTTCAAGTCAGCAAACTGGACTAAGTAATAAAGATATTTCATTACATAATTCATGTGTTGAGATATTACACTAAAGTATTTTCTTCGTAAAATTTGTTATTTTCTTATGTATCTCACAAACTTAAATGTTAACTAAAGTGAATGAATTAACTCGAGAAAAAATTCAGAATTTGTTTAAGTACACTCTGTCTTGAACAATTAATCATTTCTATGTTTTCTTTTTATATCCGGATCTAAGAATCCTTAATTGCTCTCCCTTCCTAGTTGACCTCTTTCATTTCTTTCATAATCCGGCCTAAGGAACCCTTAATTTCTCTTTGGATCCGATTGAACCAACTTCACCATCCAACCTTAAGATCTGAAGTAACTCAACTATCTTGCCCTGTAGACACTATTTTTAGAACTTGATCCAGACCTGTTTGCTTGACATTTGACCCCATAGCCCAATGGTAAAAGACACCCCTCTATCCATATAAGTAAGTGATCCCACCACCAAATCCAAATCAAAACCCAAGTACAATCATAACTAGCCTAAAATCAATTAACTAAACAAAGTTAAATCATAAAGAGAGAGCCCTCTCTGAGAATTAGGAAGGTTAGATCCTAATCTCCAAAGTTGGTTTGTGGTTACCTCTATCATTTCTTTCTCATCAACTCGAAAGATATTCTGGAGTGATAACAGTTGCGAAATGCGCAGTTCTAGAGGGCTAGATGAGGCTAGGTTGTCGAGAATTTTTCGAAATTTGGCTAATTGTGGGACCAAAGGGACTGTTGTGAACAGTGATATGACTTGACTATGATCACACACTTGAGATACTTTGACAACACAACAACATAGATCATCTGGAGCACATTAACAACATATTTCACTCAAAGTGACAACTTTACAACAACTTTACAACATGTGCGACACTAAAGGTACACTTTGCGACGACCGTGATGACACTTGTGCGACAATGCTTAAAACTTTGGGAATGAGTGAGAATGATGTTTACATGGTTAGACCAACTCATTCACACAAAGATAACCCCTTGAAACTGATCTGGAATTTATCCAGGACAAAGAATTAAAGGTATTACAGACTCATGTGCATGGATGTGCCTATGTTACTTTATGCAACGAATCGATAAGATTGTGAAATACACAGACACTGATGTAGTTAGAGAAAACACAATAGTAAAACATGTAAATACAACAAGTTAAATAAGGAGTTCACCCAATGCTCTTGGGCTACGTCTCCTGGTCCAGCGTTCAATGGTGGCCTCTCTATTATGTTTTCAAAGCAGAGTTTTTACAACAATGAGCTCAATTTGAGTCTCACTCAACAGATATAAATCAGTAGGACTGGACTTGGATCCCCCAAGCCTTTGGAGTACACAGACTGTCCTTACTGAAACTCGACCTCTGTTGGTCACAGTAGTATGAGCCCAATCTGAGACTCACACATGACAAGCCTTTACGGAGGAGTTTGCTTGAACCTCTCAAGCCTTCTCGGAAGTACACAGACCCTCCTTACTCTCTCTAGCTCTGTCTCGGTGCTACCATTGCTCTGCAGGTCAACTCGACTTCTTCCCTCTATTTTCTCTGCCCTTAGCTTTCTTAACTCACTTTTCTCACTGCTTGCTTTGTTTTTGTCAATTTGTGGCTTTAAAGCCAATCTACTTTCTGATTGTTCATTTCCACTTCCCGGCTTTCTGGTTCTCCAGCCTCTGTCAGTTTGAATTCTTTTGTTCTGTGTCATCATCACTGTGTAACGCCTTACAAGGAGGTGGCCACCTGTTTCATAATAAACTGAGTGTCAGTTCTCTTGGAAATGTTTGAACTGTCGTTATTTCCGTTTAACTCCCAGAATGCCCACGAACATGATTCCTCTACCAACTCATCGTTCATGCCGAACTTCAAACCTTTATACACTCGGCCTGTTTCCCCGTTGAATCTAGTCATCCATCAGATTGCATTTCTATCGTCGATTTGGGGCCTCCAGATCCTACCTACGGTCTCCGTCCATATCGGGTGGGTAAGTAGCATGACATTTACCCATCCGATGTGAGTGGTTTTCTCTCTCTTCCACCTGATGTGTGGCACCCAATGTGTGGCATCGAGTGTGACTTGGTCGAAACCGCTTACCGCTCAAAGCTTTTCTGATATCCTATCGGTTATTGTGTGGGACCCGCTTTTGACGGGATCGGTGAATTTCGTACAGTTTTATGACTTTTCGGGTCTAGGTCGCTTGGGGCTTTTTCTTCTCTGAGGGGTTTGCCTGGCGATATGCGATTTGCGACTTGTCGCTAATTGCATATCAGAAACCTCCCCCGTTTTTCAAAAAGGCTTCCGGTTTTGTTGTTTTGTGGCAGCGCGCATTACCATGGGCCAACAGTCTGTGCGCTTGACCGAGGGTCCTCGTTGCTCGACACTGCTCACAAATTACAACCGTTCGAGGATATTTCTGATAAGCTTGACCTTTGTAAGACTTTGAAACTTTGGCATGAATTTTACATAGTTATGAAAACTTAGAGAGTTCTTTAGGATCCAATTCGGATCACGACCTTCCCACTGAAAAATATTTTGGGACCACCAAAAGTTGGTTTTTAAGCATCAATCAAGTGAGGGTATAAATTCCTCACTTGTCCAATTTCTATCCATTTTGCACTGCTTAGTTTTGAACCTTTGAGCCCAATCCGGAGGTGCTCAACATCCCCTCTACGCATGGTTCTCGCCTTCCTGTCCAAAACTGTATCTTCCTGCAGTTCATTGAGATATTCAGGCAACAGATCATTAATAGAAGGCAATTGAATCTGCTCTTCAGGATCTTTAATCAATGAAGGTTCAAATAGTCTCAAGCTGTATGCATTAACAATTGAGTAGAAGTGCATGTAAACTGGTAAATCAAGGCGAAAAGCATTCTCACCAACTTTCTCAAGTATCTTGAAAGGTACATACCTTATTAGCTTCAGCTTCTTACCTTCACCTTGCATTCTGTCTTTGCTGATATACAACCAAACTTAATCACCAACTTGGAAACTATGCTCAGTCTGATGCTTATCATGCCTTGCCTTATACTTGGCTTGGCTCTTTCCCAGTTGTTCCTATACTGCCTAGTGTATCTCTTAGATTTGTTCAATGAACTTGATTGCCTTGTCCACATCACTATGTCCATCAACTGTTATGTCTTTACCAAAGACAAAATCCAAGGGAGACCTTGGTGTGAAACCAAAATAGGTCTCAAAAGGAGATCTCTGTGTAGAAGAATGTTTAGCTCGGTTGTAAGCATGTTGCACATAACATAAATGTTCATCCTAAAGCTTGGGATGCTTGCTGCAATAGCCTCTGAGCAACTGGATCACTGTCCTGTTGACTATCTCTATTTGGCCATCTGTTTGCGGATGAAAAGTTGTGCTCTTCTTCAATCTGGTGTCCATCAATTCCCACAAACTCAACCAAAATTTCCCAACAAATCGGGTATCTCAATCAGATATAATGGAAGTGGGTAATCCAAAATGAACCCATACATGTTGAAAGAACTTTCAGTTTGTTCAGTTGTAATATGTTTGTTACAAGGTATAAAATGCACATTTTGCTGAACTTATCCACATCAACATATAAATAGTCATGACCTTTTCTAGATTTAGGCAATCCTCCAACAAAGTCCACGGAAACACTTTCCCAGGGGTGAGAAGGAACTGGTAATGGAGTTTACAAGCCTAGTTTTCTATTGTTGGGCTTGCTTTTAGCACACATGGTACGCCCTCTTACATATCTAGAAACTGTCTCATGCATTTTTGGCCAATAACAAAATCTTTGCAGTTGTGCAACTGTTTTACTTACACCAAAGCGACCTGATATTAGAGAAGTGTGTGCTTCTCGAACTATCTTTACTCTTTCTATTTGAGGAATGCATAACTTTCCCAAATGATACAAGAGTTGGTCCTTAACATGACAATCCAATTCTTCTACTTGTTTGCGATGACATAAAGTTGCATATACATCTTTAAAATCTATATCTTGAGCATACTGTTCAATGTAGCTTTCATGCAACACTGAATTATGTTTAAGTATAGTAGATGCATTTATGATTGGTCTAGACAACGCTTCTGCAACTTTATTGTGTATGCCCTTTTTATATCTGATGACAAGATGAAACTGTTGTAGAAAACCCATCCACCTATAGTGTCTTGATTGCTACAACTTATTTTGGGAGTGTAAATATTGAAGTGGTTGATGATCAGTATGTATAACTATCTCTTTGCCCATTAAATAATGTTTCCAATTTTTCACACTTTGTACCAATGCATACAATTCCTTATCATATGTGGGATAATTAACTATTGCAGAATTAAATGTCTCAGAATGATAACATATGGGTTTACCATGTTGCATCAACACTACTCCCATGGCAGAGTCACTAGCATCTATTTCAATCTCATAAGGTCTTTGAAGATTGGGCAGTGCTAGCACTGATGCTATACTATTCTTTTCTTTTAAGGTGTCGAAGGCTTTCTGTTGTTTGCCTCCCCACTAAAACACCTTGTTCAATCCTGTTAAAGCATGTAAGGGAGTTGCAATCAAGGAAAAGTTAGAAATAAACTTTCTCCAATAATGTGTTGCTCCTAAGAAGCTTCTAATTTCTGTAGCAGATTTGGGTTTAGGCCAGTTTACAATAACTACAACCTTAGAGGGATCTATCTTCAATTCACCACCTCCTACAATATGACCCAAATAATTCAAAGATGTTTTGCCAAATTCACATTCTGAGAGCTTAACATAAAGATTCTCTTTTTTCAAAACATCTAGAGTTTGCTTGACATGCTTTAAATGTTCATCCCATGTTTTACTAAATATAAGAATGTCATCCAAATATACAATGACAAAATCGTCAATAAAAGGTCTGAGTACATCATTAATTATTCTCATGAAAGTAGCAGGAGCATTAGTTAAGCTAAAAGGCATAACAATCCTTGCTTTGTTTTGAAAGCAATCTTCCATGCATCTTGCTCTACAATTCTGACCTGATGATATCCACTATGCAAGTCCAACTTGGAAAAATAAACAGCTTCTCTCAACTGATCTAATAGATCATCTATGCGAGGAATGGGATAACGATTTTTTATCTTTATCTTATTTAATGCTCGATAATCAATGCACATTCTCCATGAGCCATCTTTCTTTCTCACCAAGACAATTGGAGACCCACAAGGCAATGTGTTAGGTCTTATGAACCCTTTCTCGAGCAGCTCTTGTACCTGCTTCTTGATTTCTGCATTCTCTAAAGCGGACAACCTGTACATTCTGATGTTAGGCAATGGAGTGTCTTGCTACAAATTAATATCATGTACTATTTCCTTTTAGGGTGGCATACTTTTAGGTTCTTGAAATAGTATATCGTATTCTGAAACAACTTTTTCCAAATCAGCTTGCTATTTAGCATTACAACCCTCAAATACATTGGTTTTGTCAGGTTTCTTTTCCTTTACAACCATCAGTAAAAATTGTTTGCAGGAATTTATAAATCTTTTCATCTACCCTGAGTTTATGAGAATATAATTATTCTTGAGTTTATGAGCTCTTACAATATATTCGATTCCATCTTTAACGAGTTGATACTTGTTTTCAGCTCTATAGAAAATAGCTTTTCTATCATACAAGTAAGGACTTCCTAAAACAATTCCACATATATCCAAGGGAACAATATCTAACTCAACCTCATCTACAAATGCTGACCCAAAAGAAAACCTAAGTTTACATTGTCTAGTCACTTGTAGCTGTGCTTTATCACATAACCAACCTAATGGATATGTCTTTTTGTGAGGTGTGGTTAGTAATCCCAACTTCTTTACAATTGCTTCAGAAATTAAATTTACTTATGAGCCACTATCAAACAAAGTATCAATCTTTTGATGCTTGGAAACAACTCAAATATGAAAAATCTCATGTCTTTTCCTCTCATTTTCTTCTTTGTCAGTAGATTGTGTAGAATTACTAGTATATGCTTCAGAATTTTTACCTTTTATACCTGTGGCTGCAATTGTTGTTTCATCTCTTGAATCTGACCCCATATCCTTTTGAATAGCTGCAGCAATCTTCTTCTTCTTTCCATCGTACTTCTTGGGTTTCAGTTCCGAATGCAGAATCTAGCAGTGTTCATCATCATGCCCATCCTTCTTACAGTGAGTGCATGAAGATTTGGTCTTTTGTACAGTATTAGTCTTCCTCTCTTTCCATTTATGTTTTCTCTTCTCCTTATTCTTGCTTGCAGTGGGTTTCGATGATCCCCCAACTTCTGGGTTCACATTCTTGCCTCTAGCCTCTAGATGTGTAGCTTGAACAGATACCTCATCTATGCTAGTGGGATTAAACATGAGAATAGTGTGCCTTAAGTAGCTGTGTAGACCACCTATATACTTCAGCAAAGTTTCAGATGAGTCTAAATAAATTCCTAGAATCAAAGCTCTTTTCCTAAATTCTTGGGTGTAACTTTGTACACTTTTCCCTTTCAATTGTCGAAGAGTTTTCCAACTCATCATGGCTTGCTGCATATAAGCTAGTGGATAGAACTGTTTTTTAATTGCAGAAACAAATTCACTCCGGATAGAAATAATTTTACCATGCTTCTTCATGTCAGCTTGTGTCCTACCTTCCCACCATACCAAGGCAGTGCCTCCAAGGCTTAGGCTGGCCAGCTGAATCTTACTACTGTCTGAATCAATGCTCTGCACTCTGTAATAAACATCAATCTGTCTAATCCAATTATCCATCTTCTCTGCATTCAACTCTCCATCATATATTGGTAAATCAAATTTAACATCTAATTTAATCAAAGATGTCTTCTTTTTATTTTCAGGGCTATTAGGAGGGGTGAGAAATTTTTCTTCTTTCCCTTTGCCTTTAGAGTGGTCATGGAGGAGAGATTCTTCTGCTCCTTTATCTCGTTTGGAGTTTGATGAATCTTCCTCTCTACCTTTCTTAAATTCTCTATACATTTCCTCTACCATGGCTCTCATCGTCATGAAGCTACCCATGAATTGAGGGTCTCATTCCAAGGGACACAATTTCCTCTTAGGATAGAATCTTCCAATTTCAGGGTTAGTTTCAACCAACTCTTCTTCTCCTAATTTAAGCTTTGATCTAGTTAGCATTCAACAACAAAATCTAGCACAAGCTTGTCTAACCTTAGTAACCTCGAGCTCTGATACCACTTGATTTGGAATTTATCCAGGACAAAGAATTAAATGTATTACAAACTCATGTGCATGGATGTGCCTATGTCACTTTATTCAACGAATCGATAAGATTGCGAAATACAAAGAAACTGAAGCAGTTAGAGAAAACAAAATAGTAAAACATGTAAATACAACAATTTTAGTAAGGATTTCACCCAATGCTCATGGGCTACGTCTCCTGGTCCAGCCTTCAATGGTGGCCTCTCTATTATGTTTTAAAAGCAAAGTTTTTACAACAGTGAGCTCAATTTGAGTCTCACTCAACAGATATAAATCAGTAGGACTGGACTTAGATCCCCCAAGCCTTTGGAGTACACAGACTCTCCTTACTGAAACTCGACCTCTGTTGATCATAGTAGTATGAGCCCAATCTGAGACTCATAAGTGACAAGCCTATGCCGAGGAGTTCGCTTGAACCTCTCAAGCCTTCACGGGAGTACACAGACTCTCCTTACTCTCTTTGGCTCTATCTTGATGCTGCCTTGCTCTGCAGGTCAGCTCGACTTCTTCCCTCTGTTATCTACTCTTAGCTTTCTTAACTCGCTTTTCTCATTGTTTGCTTTGTTTCTGTTAGTTTGTGGATTTAAAGCCAATTTGATTTCTGACTGTTCGTTTCCGCTCCCTGACTTTCTGGTTCTCTGGCCTCTGTCCATTTAAATTCCTCTGTTCTACATCATCATCACTATGTAACGCCTTACAGGGACGTGGCCACCTATTTCATAACGAACTGAGTGTCAGTTCTCTTGGAAATGTTTGAACTGCTATTATTTCCGTTTAACTCCCAGAATGCCAGTGAACATGATTCCTTTGCCAACTCATCGTTCATGCTGGAATTCAAACCTTTATACACTCGGCCTGTTTCCCTATTGAATCCAGTCATCGATCAGATCGCATTTCTGCCGTCAATTTGGGGCCTTCAAATCCTACGGTCTCTGTCCATATCGGGCAGGTAAGTAGCATGACGTTTACCCATCCGATGTGAGCGGTTTTCTCTATCTTCCACCGGACGCGTGGCACCCAGTGTGTGGTATCGGGTGGGACTTAGTCAGAACCGCTTACCACTCGAAGCCCTTCCGATATCTTGTTGGTTTTTGTGTGGGACCTGCTTCTAACGGGATCAGCGAATTCCGTACGGTTTTATGACTTTTCGAGTCTAGGTCACCTAAGGCTTTCTCTTCTCTGAGGGGTTTGCCTAGCGATATGCGATTAGCGACTTGTCACTAATCATATATCAGAAACCTCCCTCATTTTTCAAAAAGGCTTCACGTTTTGTTGTTTCGTGGCAGTGCATGTCACCACGGGCCAACAGTCTGCGCGCTTGACTGAGGGTCCTCGTTGCTCAGCACTGCTCACAAATTACAACTGTTCGAGGATATTTCTGATAAGCTTGACCTTTGTAAGACTTTGAAACTTTGGCATGAATTTTGCAAAGTTATGAAAACTTAGAGAGTTCTTTAGGATCTAATTCATATCAGAAACCATGAGAACGAACATTAATACATTGCACAACAATTAACATGTGAAAAGACGCCAATTGCTAAAGTGTGAATGACTCTTACGATATGTGAACGACAGTGAAAGTAACACATGACATGGAAAATATAACATGAAAATGATGCTAATTAGAGTGAAGGCAAGAAAAAGCGAAAACCAAAAACATGAAAATGACGCTCACAAAAACAACGGTGCACGAACGCAACAATTTGCAAAACTCACTGAAATGGAAGAACGAACACAACTAGGATTTCAAAAATTGTTGTTGTCAGTTTGCACTAACTATCAACATGGATTAGAAAATGCATAGGCACAACCTTGATGGAATGTGCTATGCTTGTACAAGCTTGCGTAAAAGGATGCGCTCATGAACTTGTTGCGGACTGAGCATGTGTGAACAAGTGACTTAGGTACTTCTGATCCAAGCAGGGAGATCAAAAGCATCATCCAACCAAGAATTGATTATGGAATGACCGATTGCAAGATCCAAAGTAGGCTCCAAAATTCGAGTGTATGCAAACTTTTAGAGGGTGTTTGTTGCAGCAACAACACACGGCGACACACTGGTAGAACTCCAACTTCTCTACCTTGGTCAATTCTTTTGTGCAGTGTCTAGTTCTTCAAGAAGTATTGATTCATCATTAAGATTACCATGCATTCCTTACTTACTCCATGCATAAAAACAGTCCCCTTCATTCCTTTACTCAGTTAAACACAAACAAAAGATCAATGATCACACAATGTTTCGAATCATTATAGGGTAAAGAAGTTCGTGAGCTTTAGATTTTAAGAGTATAGTTTTTCATCTCTCGTGTTGCCTCACTACCAGCAGGCCTAAACAGTACCCCGAGAGAGTCACTAAAGGAATACAAACATCGATTCACTGCCAGTGAGCTTGGATAATACCCCAGTGGAGTTGCTTGCTTCACCTCTTTGCGTAGGAAGCCTTCTCTTCTTTCATCTTTATTTATTTATTTATTGATCTAAAGAGGATTGTGCATCGACACTTATTTATTTAAGGGTGGAAGAGGGATACTGACTTATTTAGAGCCAGAGCAGTTGTCCCTTCAAAGAATCATATATAAGACCTCTGATATTGGTTTGCTCGTTTAGATTTTCCCCTTGTCCTTCTCTACTTGATTGGATCAGTTTGAAAACATTGAAATATAAAGCCCGAGTGTAGTCATGAGGTTTCCATAATATACATGGAGGTCATGGTTCAACACAAGGCCTTCTTAATGAAGGGATTTTATTTTCTGTCAGAACATCACTGACTAAAATATGTAACCCAAACAAGGACGAAGGACATGGAGTTAGCCAAATGTTGTGGTGTTACCAAGTCCTTTTCTATTTTTCCACATTCCCTTATGAGCCAACAGAGGATCTTAATGCAAGGTTTTATTAATGGAACAAAAGGAAAAGAACAACACAACAAGAAAGAAAAACCAAAGCACAAGCAAAAGAAGCTAAACCAAAGCATAATGTAAGACAAAAGTAAGAAAAGACAAGAGAGACTAAAGAGAATGAGCACGGGATGAATGAAAGAGAGGGAAAACTAGATGCAGCTAGTCCTACTCCTAACCTAACAACTAGAAGGTCAGGATCGCATATAATGAAATTTCCAGTGAAGCCACTGTAGTTGCTCCCGACCCGCATCCACAAATATATGAACAATTAAAACATATATAAAGTAATGTGCAACAAAAAAGATGAAAACTTGAATAACTTGCACAAAAATTTGAAGGTCTTGTTTGTAGGTAGAAAGATGTGTCACAACCACTACTTTCATCCAACTCACATTCTTACCTATCAAACGGAAAGCATAATCAGACAAACCTCTGAATATTTTCAGAGATGTGTCTCCATCTGCACTGAACTTCTTAGCAAGCATGAGGAAATATCACAACTTGTTATTTGTGACAGAGCTTGCCAAGTAAGACCCTTCCAACCATCCACTAACTGGATCATATAATTCTTGACAATCCTCTTGAAAACCTCGAGATCTTTGAAAAGATCAATTTTCAATTAGAGGAACGAGATTATGATGAGAACATTGTGAGGGAAAATGGATATGATCATATTCAGCAATCATGTTGAGATAGTGAGGACCTAACATAACCACCAGTGAAGGCTGAAGTGACTCAACCGCTCTACAAAAATCTGAATAGTGATATTTTGAATGATGAAGATCGAAGGATGTAAAACAACTATCATTGAATGTGCTGATGGGAAAATGATAAGTTGAATGACAGTCATCAGAAATAAAATAATGATCAAATGGGTTGATTAAAGCATCAGAGTCCCAGTTTGTAATCAATAAATATAAATCAATTTGAGCAATTTCGAAAATGCTCTGCATAGTATAATCGTCTTCCTCACATGACGAGTGTAACAAACCATTTTCTTGTGATTGGTTACACACTGCACTAGCATTGCAATCATCGAAAGAAGTAAAAAGGAATGCTAGTATAACAAACACAAGAAACCAATCAGGCTAAAACAAGTGAAGAAGAATTTGATTGATCAAATAATCCATGCATTTATTGACGCTCAAGAGGATTTTAGGTGCGATGAAGAAAAGAATTAACATTAGAATTTTTGCAAGAAGGATAAAGAGATTTTTTTTTTCAAAAGAGTGTGACAAGTATGACTCCTTATGCCAAAGATAATCCTTAGAATAATCAACTTCGTGATTTGATGATTCTATGACATATACACATTCCAAACCCGAGTTTGATACAGGAGACTTGAATGAAGAAAATCATCTTGAATCCGATCAGGAATCAGATCTTGAAAGTTCGAGAGATCATATCAGCGATTCCAAATATATTTCAAGAAAGAATTTATATCGAGTGAAGCCATGTGGAAAGAAGTGTTTTGCGAAGAAAACCAGACCTAACTTAGTTCAGGGGTCTTACCATAGCTGTGAGATTTTGACATAACCATCAATAGAAGTTGAAGTGCCCCAACTCCCTGGCAAGTCCCAGAACTTTGAAAAATTGTAAAATCACATCTTGAAGATTGAACCAGATCATGCACAGTGTGAGCATAACTCATTTCGCTTATCTTGATGGGATCACTATTAACCAAATGGCAGCCATCTCTATAACTAATTTGATCATATTTTTCAACTTCACCAACCAGATTACTCATGTTAAAAGATTCATCTGATCGCAAATCTGAATATGTATGAAATGGGAAAATGTCATCAGCAATCTGGTTTGGAGATTTGTCTCCATGCAAGAGAAGAGATGATGGTGGATTGAAAGAGTACTCAATGATTTGATTGTGTTCACTTTCATCATGGACAATCTCACCACCTTGTGTCAATTGAGAAGTTAACTCAGCATATGAAGAACTTGAAGAGCATGGAGTATCTCCGTCATAAGTAGATGCATCACAAATGGTAGAGCACAATGGATTGTGAAATGAAGAGGAAGTTTTGATACAAACATTTTCTTTTGTTGGATCAGGTTCCAGATCTAATTTGGTCATATCAACATTTTCTTGGGGATCCAAAAAATCAAATAATATACCTAGGCATTTGTGATCGCATACATGAATAGAGTCACCATCATCGGAGTGATTGTTTCCCAAGGCTATAAAGTAATTGAAAGAGTTGATTTCATTTGATTCACTAACGATATTAGCAGATTGGCAATCATCCAAGAATGGAAGTGCATCATCTTGACATGGAGGATCGTGAAAAAAATAAGAAAGATTGAAAGCATCTTCACCTTCCTCCTCCTTTACTTGTGTAAAGTGATTGGCTTGTACCTAATCGCAATTTGAACTAGCAACGTGAAAATCAAGAGAGTGTGAAAGAATAACTGGTGGAGGAGGTTGATCGGGTGGATCATAATACAAAGAGTCATGGCATGTAGATGATAGAGGATCACAAAATTCTAGATTAGAGTGGAGGCTAGAGTTATGAATTATAACATCATGTTACAGAATGGGAAGTTAGTCTTCCCCATGGGCTTCATGAGACATTCTCGGATTTACCCCATTAAATCTGAGTCATGAGAAACGGAAGAAGAATGATAAGATGGATAAGGAATTTGATTTGTGAAATTTTCAACTTTATTAGCATCACATAGAGGCACCTTCATCGGAACTGGAAAAGGAGGAGGAAAAAGAATAAAAGGAGCAATAAATTCCTCCTTTGAAATTACAGGTGTCTCATGATTCACAAGAGTTGGGGAAGTAGGAAAAATAGGGGGTTCAGGTTCACCGTGTAAAGAGATAAGAACCAAGCGCTCAAACTCTTGTTTCAAGAAATCTTGATTCATGTCTTTTTCAGAAATTTCACAACAATGGTGTAGAAATTCCTTGTAGATTCAAACTGCATATTGTAATATGCTAAAACAATTGACTTGAATCTTCTCTACTCATCATCGAAAACAATAAACGATCGATGAAATCAAGAATCATATAAGAGAAAGAATTCAATCACGCATAACGCAATGATTTTCTAGGGAAAGCCATAGATACTTAAAAACCCTTGCTATCTATATATTGCATTAATTAGAAAAGATGAGAAGATTACAATGCTTTTCTCAAGCCCAAGAAACCTCTGCACTATCCCAATCTATCACTCTGCTTCACAAACAAGCTCAAGCCAATACTTAGCTAATTTTGATGCCTTCCAAGCTCTTATTTCCTTACGCAGTTCCCTTGGGAATTAGCCCATATTTAATTGGGAAATCCCACAATTATGAATTGTGCAATCCTCATAGGCCTTCCTCTGATTGCATGCACCACCTGTACAATTCAGATGATTATATAAATGATAGTACACTGTCTATGAACTCCAATCTCAACTAGGTCTTTCTCTGATCTTACATGCATGAGTTAATTATGAGTGAATCTTCAGTTTATTGATCAATGTTGGTTACACCCCACTACAATAAGTTACACTCCACTACAGTAAGTCACACCTCACTACAGTAAGTCACATCCCATTGGTGTTGGTTACACCCCACTAATGTTGGTTACACCTCAGTGATGTTGGTTACACCCCACTAATGTTGGTTACACCTCACTGATGTTGGTTACACCCCATTGTTTTGATTTCACTAATTCCTCCATTAGTTGGAACTAGTTTAACCAAATTTAACTTAGTTAGACTGAATTAAATAATTACAACTCAAAATAAACTCAACTAGTGCTCCCAAGTGTAGGAGACACTCTACATGACTCTAGTTAGACTCCCAAATCGAATTTAACTGAGCTAACTAAGTCAAATCAACTTATTTAACTATTACAAGTTGTTATGAGATATGAAATTACAATTTAATTCCTAATTTAATTCAAGGACAAATTAAATTAGGATTTTCTTTTGCATTTTCAACACTCCCTCTCAACAAGAAAGGGATTATCTGCTACCTCGATCTTGCCTCTATGAAATTCGAATTTGCATCTTGACAATGCCTTTGTCAAAATATCTGCATCCTGCTCCTCTATAGGAATGTACTCCATCAACATGATTCTCCTCTACACACAATCTCGTAGATGGTGATATCGGATGTCGATATGCTTGGACCGATCATGAAAAACTGGATTTTCTGAGATTTTAATACAACTCTGATTTTCATAGTAAATCATTGTAGGATCCATCTGCTGACCAAATAACCCAACAAAGATCATCCTCATCCAGATAGCCTAACAAGTAGCTTGACTAGAAATCATGTACTTTGCTTCTGTTTATTTGAGTGCAACTGATCTTTGCTTCTTGCTATATCAAGAAACTATTATTGACCCAATACTGAAGATTCCTCCTTATGTGCTCTTCTTGTCAGATGGAATCCCTGCCCAACCTACATCTGTGAATCCTTGAAGCTTCACTCCCTCTGTCCATATGTACCAAAGACCAAATTAAGTGGTGCATGTAAGATATCTCAACACATGTTTAGTTGCCTTCCAATAAAGTTTCGTTGGCTTAACCATGGCTTGACTAAGCTGGTTAACTGCAAAACACATGTCTATCGTGTGTTCACCAAATACATAAGTGAACCCACGAGCTGTCTATAAATAGTAGCCTCCACTACTTCACCTGAAGTAGCATCTTCCTTCCTCCAGTTACCTGTTGGAGGATACTCCATGGTTTTCTTGCTCTCCATGTAAAACTTCTTCAATATCTCATTGGCATACTTGCCCTGAGAGACAAACAATTCCCATCTCCTTGCCATACTTCCATACAAAGAAAGTAATGCATGAGCCCCAGGTTCTTCATCTTGAATTCTCTTGCAAGGTCCTCTTTACAAGATTTTATCAGCTTCTCATCACCTGTTTGAATCAAATCATCCACATATAATATTATAATCAACAATTTACCTTCAACCACAATATGGTAAAGGTTCACATATGCTTCACTTTTGGTGAAGCCCAACTCGAAGAAATAGTTGTCAATCCTAGTGTAACAAGCATAGAGTGCCTGTTTTAGTCCATACAATGCTTGTTGGAGTCTGCAAACATGTGTATCTCTATTGAAGGTCTCAAATCCTTTTGGTTGCTCAATATACACTTCTTCCCTAATCGTACCATTGAGGAATGTTGTCTTCACATCCATCTGATGTATCTTCCATCACATCTACATTGATAGTGCTAGAATAGATTTGACTGAAGAATACCTTGCTACCAAAGCAAAGGTCTCATCACAATCAGTTCCCTCCACTTAAGAGAATCCTTTGGGCACAAATTTTGCCTTGTGTTTCTCCACACTCCCATTTTCTACTTGTCTTGCCTTGTAAATCCATATGGAACTCACCACTGACTTGCCTACTTGTCTTGGGACCACTTCCCAAACACTTTTTTTGAAATGGAGTCATACTCCTCAACCATGGCATCAACCCATACTGGTTGTTGCACTGCTTCCTCAAATGAGGATGGATCAACCTCTACACTCTCACTCATCAAAGCCATGTAGCCAGTGTACTGATCTGGTGACCTCCTCTGCTTGCGTTGTGATGTGGGTGCTCCCACATTCTCTCTAGCATCATGCATCAATCTGTTAGCCTCTCTTGTGTGCTTCCTTCCATCTCTCGAAGTATCTGCATGAGTGGGTGCTTCCACTCTCTGCTCCTCTACATGTAGCTGCTCCACATCATCCTGAGGTTCTTCCTTTGGAGCCAAAAGCTCCTCATTAGCATGTAACTAAAGCTCCCTCTCAAGGGAACATATCATGGCCTTCTCTTCATCGAACTTCACATCTCTTCGAACCAATGTCATCCTATTGGATGATAGGTACACTTAATAGCTGTGAGGTGTATCAGTGTACCCCACAAATATGCCCAACTCATCTATTGGCTTTAGGATTTTCCGTGCATTCTTGGTAACATGAAAATAGACTGATGAACCAAATATACTAAAGTGTGCCACATCTGATTTCTTACCTGAAAAATCTTCTTCTAGTGTACTCATCTCGAGAATTCGATGAGGGCTTTGTTCTACAAATAAACAACGGTGTTACATGCTTTAGCCTACAAGTGTAATGGTAGGCGTTGATCATGTAACATTGCTCGTACTGATCCCACAATACTTTTATTCTTCCTTTTAGCCACCCCATTCTGTTGTGGGTTATGAGGTGCTATTAACTCCTGTCGAATTCCTTCTGATGCATAGAATGTCTTGAATTCATTTGACACATATTATCCACCGTTATTGCTTTTGAGAGCTTTAACTTTCCTGCCAATATCTTTCTCGACAAGTGCTTTAAATTCACAAAATTTAGCGAACGTATAATATTTTTTCTGCATGAAGAAAATCCAACACTTATGAGAAAAATCATCAACAAATATTACATACTACCTATGCTTGGCCATGGAGGTTGTCAAGAATGGTCCACACACATCTGAGTGACCTTGATCAAGGATCGCTTGCGCTCAACTATCCTTATCATGAAAGGAATCTTTGGTGTACTTCCCCAATGTACACCCTTTGCATGTGTCTCTTTACTTTAGTGTACCCTTGGGAAGTCTTGTAGAAATTTGCTGCATGATCTTCAAAGCTTCGTGGTGCAAGTGACCTAATCTTCTATGCCACAACTCATCAATGTCTCGGCTTTGCACCTTCTCTACTTTAGTGCTCAAGGTAGTGCAATCTTCTACATCCAATTTGTAGAGGTTCTTCACTCGAACCCCGATCCACTTCACCTGTCTGAAGGCTATGATCAAGGAAAGGCTTTTTGTAATGTTCCTAACTTAAATAAACAATGATATGCAAAGAAAAAAATGATTTACAACACATAACTTTTAAAAACAATCGGCAAATGCTCATAAAAACTCCATAAGTGAGAACCAGCTAAGCCATTTTATTAATCAATGGAGCAAGTACAATAGTATGGAGGAATGGACCTATGCTTGCCTCAATGGCAAGCAAGACAGAACCCAGGTGCTAATACAATTGATCTAATATTTATCATAAACTAAACTGAAGCAGAATTGATTATTTTCCAACAGTGAATTGATCATTAACCTTAAGTGATGAATGTGGAAGACTGAAGGAAAGCAGTTGATTTAATACTTAATAAATAACTTAAAAAACATAATCAAGCATGAATTTGTAGCAAAAACAGAGATAGAAGATAACAAACATTGATTACAAAGTTCATCCCTGAGGGACTACGTCTTCAGGTCCGCTTTCAAGATGGGCGTCCTCTCTATCAGGATTGATCAAAAGAAGTCTTTTACATAGAAAAAACCACTAGATTGAATGTGCACATAGGCACTTCTCGTATATATCAACAAAAATCTCTCTCTCCTAGCTTGCCAATGCTTATCTTGATTCCCAATTCTGCCTCTGGACAGCCAAGATACACTGAAAACAACAACTGCCTCTCTAGCTCAGCATCTACATACACGTCTCAAAAATCACTCCTTCTCTTCACCATGAACAAAAGGTTGAATTTATAGTGAATTAGGTTCATTCGAGGCCCCTCAGGCTCAGATAGGCATGAATGGGTTGCATTAAAGGTTTAATGGCTCAGTCTTGTTACAAGATGACACCTTAGGATAGGGTTACATGGTGGTTCAATTAAAAATAGTGCAAACAGCATAAAAAAAC
The DNA here is from genome assembly GCA_000404065.3 of Pinus taeda. Taxonomy (NCBI): domain Eukaryota; kingdom Viridiplantae; phylum Streptophyta; class Pinopsida; order Pinales; family Pinaceae; genus Pinus; species Pinus taeda. The sequence continues at coordinate 5,753 of APFE030897426.1, read as the reverse complement.
CTAAAAATACAGCATAGGTTATAGCATTAACCCCCGACGGTCAGCTAACGACGTAGAAAGGTTTAATTGCGGATATGTGACTACGGTCTAACTGTTGGCTGTCACCTTGCAAGTTAGGCCCGGCGGTTCCAGCTACTCGAATAGTCTATCTGACTTGCATGTGACAATTGTGCTGCTGCGGTTATCATAACTGCATTCCAACTGCGCGACTGTTCATTTTTCCTGGCAGTCTTCCTTACCTGTGTGGTTGTGCTCATCCACTTGTTCACATGGTCGACGTTGCGCTGCAGTTTCCACGCGGTTAACTGTGATTTGGTTTGTATTGCATAGTTTTTTACAGTAATGTCTGATTAGTGGGTTTTGTGTTGAATAGGTTTTGTACCATAGGTTTTTTGCATTAAGTTTAGCACATAAGATTTGTATTTTAGGTTCACACTTAGATTTAGTGATAGGATTTAGGACATTATCTTATGAAGTATAGGTTTATAAGATTAGGTTTTTAGTCCTTAGCTTAGGATTTTAACCTTGTTACTTCATCTTAATAAAACAAACCCGTTACAATGATATTGTCACATTACGACAATAATCAACAAAATCATGACAACAACCTGTGCCATATCCACCATGAAGAAGTAACCAACACCCTGAAGAACTGAAGAACACTGGTGATACTAAAGAAGCTGAAGATGACCTAAACTCTCTAGATACATTGGACTGACAAGATCCTCCTGGATCGATCCTCTCCACTTGAAATATTTTGGACCACAAAAGTTTGATTTAAGCAGATATCAGGTGAGGGTACAGTCCCCTCACTCTTTTGATCTCCATCCACCTTGCCTTGCTCAGATTCATGCCTTTGAGTCCCACTCGAAGATATTCAACATCTCCATGCCTTGAAGTTTGAACCTTCATGTCCAAGATGGTATCTTCCTGCAACTCACTCATATACTCAAGTGGAAAATCATCAATAGTCAGAATCTGTGTATCTTCCTCGGGATCCATGATCATCGGAGGTTCATACAACTTCAGATTTTCTACATTTACAATTGAAGGTAAATCTAATCGAAATGCATTATTTCCAATCTTCTCAACAATCTTGAAAGGACCATACCTGATAGGTTTTAGTTTCTTACCTTCTCCTTTCAACCTATCTTTACTAATATACAACCATACATGATCGTTGACCTAAAAATGATGATCGACTTGAAGCTTGTCATGGCGCATTTTGTGCTTGGCCTGACTCTTCTCTAACTGATCCTACATTGCTTCATGTATCTATTAAATGAACTTAACTGCTTTGTTTGCATCATCATGTTCACCCACTTTATCCTCCTCACTGAACATGAAATCCATCAGTGACTTTGGTAGATACCCAAAACATGTTTCGAATGGCGATCGATTAGTCAAAGAATGTAGAGCTCAATTGTAAGCATGATGCACATAAGGTAAAGATTCATCCCACAACTTAGGATGTTTACTGTAGTAACCTCGAATAATATGTATGATTGTCCCGTTCACCACTTCTGTCTATCTGTCGGTCTGTGGATGAAAAGTTGTGCTCTTCTTCAGCTTTGTGTCCATAAGTCCCCACAAAGTGGACCAAAACTCTCCCACAAAATGAGTGTCATGATCATAAATAATGGAAGTAGGTAACCCAAAATTAACCCATACCTATTCAAAGAACATCTTTGCATTCTGTTCAACTATCACTTTCTTTTTGCACGGAACAAGAATGCACATCTTGTTAAATCTGTCAACCACAACATACACGTAATCATGTCCTCTCCTGGACATAGGAAGGTCTCCAACAAAATCCATGGAAATGTTGTCTCATGGTCGCAAAGGAACTGGAAGTGGAATGTACAAACTGATGTTTCGATTGCTTGGCTTGCTGGTTGAACACATCACACATCCTTTAATGTACTTAACAATTGTTTCATACATGTGAGGCCAGCAACAATACCTTTGAATTTGTGCCATTGTTTTGCTTACTCCAAAATGTCCTAAAATGTAAGAAGAATGTGCTTCCCGGATGACATGCGCTCTTTTTTTTGTGGTATGCACAACTTACCCAGATGATATAACAACCTATCATGAATATGGTAATTGACCTCTTCCACCTGAGCACCATGAGTTAGTGATTCATAAATATCTTTGAAATCAACATCTGTACTATATTGTTCTATATAACTTTCATGTTTTAAAGAATTATTCTGCAGCACTACTGAAGCATTCAAAGATGGTCTAGACAACATATCAGCGACTTTGTTTGTGACACCTTTCTTGTACTTAATTACTAAGTGAAATTGCTAAAGAAATGTCATCCATCTGTAATGACGAGCTTGTTGCAACTTAGTTTGAGACTGAAGGTATTGAAGCGGCTAATGATCTGTGTGAAACACTGTTTCCTTACCCATTAAATAATGTTTCCATTTCTTAACACTTTCAACCAAAGCAAGAAATTCTTTATCATATGTCGGATAATTCATTACTTCCTTAGAAAAAGTTTCAAAATGAAAACAAATTGGTTTCACTTTTTGAAGTAAGACAGCACCCATTGCATAACCACTAGCATCTGTTTCAATTTCGAATGGTTGTTGAAGATATGGTAAAGCTAATATTGGTGCTGTGACAATTTTATGCTTAAGTGTATCAAATTTTTTTTGTTGTTTTCCTCCCCACTTAAAGGGAATTTTAGAACCTGTTAAAGCATGGAATGGTGATGCAATCAAAGAAAACTGAGCAATAAATTTCCTCCAATACTGAATTGCACCTATAAAACTTCTAACTTCAGTCACATTTTGTGGTATTGGCCACTTAACAATCACATCAATTTTAGCCAGATCTATTTTCAAACTTCCACCTCCAACTATGTAACCAAGATAATTTAGTGAAGTTTTTCCAAACTCACATTTGGAAAGTTTAAGGTACAATTTTTCCCTATGCAACACTTCAAACACCTTATTAACATGCCTAACATTCTCTTCCATACTTAAACTTAAAATTAGGATATCATCTAAGTAGATTATGACAAATTTATCAATGTATGGGCAGAATACATCATTCATAACCCGCCTGAAAGTTATTAGAGCATTACATAAACCAAAAGGCATTACTAACCATTCAAATAGTCCATTCCTAGTTTTGAATGCAGTTTTCCAGATGTTTTTTCTGCTATGCGAATTTGATGATACCCACTTCTTAAATCTAACTTAGTGAAACAAACAACATTCAGTTGATCAAGTAAAACATCTATCCTGGGAAGAGGATACCTGTTTTTGATTGTGATTTTGTCTAAGGCCCTAAAGTCGACACACATTCTCCATGTCTCATCTTTCTTAGGAACCAAAATTATAGGTGATAAACATGGAGATGAACTAGGTCAAATAAAACCTTTTTTCAATCAATTCTTGGATTTGTTTCTTTATTTCTTCATTCTCTATAATTAACATGCAATATATTCCAATATTAGGAAGAGGGGAATCACACATCAATTGTATCTCATGTTGTATTTCTCACTTAGGAGGAAGACATTTAGGTTCTCTACATAGACTTGGAAAAGATTCTACCACTTTAACCAAACTATCTTTAAACTGAGACTCACAGCCTGAAAAAGCATCCTGTCAATCCTTATGTTGTTCTTTTACAACCATGAGTACATATTTCTTACTTGAACTTATTAATCGATTCATCTAATTAACTGAAACTAAATCCAAGTGTGATTTGAGTTTATGTGCCTTGACAATATATTCAATCCCATCTTTCTTAAGGTGATATTTATGCTCTTTCCTATGAAACAGCGCATCACGATCATAGAGATAAGGACTTCCTAGCACTACTCCACATATATCTACTAGAATCACATCTAAATCCACTTCATCAATGTAATTAGTTGTACTGGAAAATTTTAACCAATGCTACTTTGTGACATTAATCTGAGTCTCTTTATTTAGCCAACCTAGTGGGTATGGTCTTGGATGATTAGGTGTCTCCAAACCCAATTTTTTAACTAAATCTTCATATATTAAATTTGCATGTGATCCACTGTCAAATAATGTATCTATTTTCTTGTGCTTAGAAGTTATCTTTATTTGACATAATTCAACCTTTTTATCCTCATTCAGATGATTTGTGTTTGAGGAAGGTGCAGAAGTACTAGAACTTGAACCAGTATCAAAAGTTTTACCTGTCGAAACTATTGCAGTTATTTTACCTTCATCACCTAATTCAGAACCTAAATCTTGTTGGATTGCTGCATTAGTCTTCTTTTCACCTTTCTTCTTATGGAACTTCTTTGGTTTGAGTTCTCGGTGAAGTTTCCAACATTTGGATTCATCATGTTCGATCCTCTGGCAATGACTACAAGTAGGTCTTTCACTTTCCTTCTGAGCTCTCGCTGGTCTCTTTCCCTTCAAATTTCTCTTATTCTTACTATCTTTGGAATCCTTGATTTCCAACTGTCTGGATAGTTTCTGTGAAAAATTGAATGGTCTGCCACCTGATTCAATATGTATGGCTTGAACACACACTTCATCAAAGTTGTCAAGATTAAAAATCAATAATGTATGTTGTAAATAGGAATGTAAACTGCCAATGTACAGTTAACAAAATTTCACATGTATCCAATGGAATACCAAGCGCCAAAGCTTTCTTCCTAAACTCCTAAGTAAATTCCTAAACATATTGCCCCTTACCTTGCCTCAAATGATGCCAATCAATAACAGCTTGCTGCATGTATCCCAAAGGATAGAATTGTTTTCTAAGAGCTTTTAAAAACTTAGACCATGAAAAGATGACTTTAACTTTCCGCTTTATGTCTATTTGAGTTTTACTTTCCCGCCAGGTTAAAGTTGTTCCCCCCATTCTAAGTGTAGCTAACTGAATTTTTTTCTTTTCATCAGAAATGTTCTAAATACGACAATACACTTCTAACTGCTTAATCCAGTTATCTAACTTTTCAGGATTCATTTTACCATCATAAATAGGTAGCTCAAATTTCACATCAAGTTTCAAAAGAGATGATTTATTAGGTTTCTTTTTTGTTTCAGAATCTGAACTGGAAGAAGAAGAAGAAGAAGATGACAATGATGGAGATGACAGAGGAGAAGGAGGTTTGCCAGCTTTTCCTTTTCCCTTGTCCTTCTTCTGTGTCTTTGAATAAGAAGCTACATGATCCAGGTGGATATTGGTGGCCACCCGCTAATTCCACGTGGATCCCCTCTAGTGCTTCTTTCAGTTCTTTCAGTTTCCTTAATTATAGCACAGTTTACTATTTTTAGCAGTTTTTCGGGTCCTAAACTTCTGGAGCCGTTTTGAGGCCCTAAACAACGTTTTTTGGGAAATCTACCGCCAGCAATTTCTGACTAAAAATCTTCTTTTCCGTCGTAGTCTAGAGATCTTTCCAACGGGTTATCATGCGCGTCAAACGGAGATAAGACGACCAATTCGCGACCCCGGGAAGTTGCTGTACCAACTTACCCAAAAACGGGGCCCACAATTTGGCGTTTCATCTTCCAGGGTTAGGTTTTGGAATGTGAAGGGTTTTTCCATTGTTTCTCAACAATAAATAGGCCTTCGAGCCTCATTGTAACACAGTTCAGAGGCATGTAGCCACACATCTCTTCTCAGAGATAAGCTACCATTGCCCCAGCTGGTTTATTTCTATTTCTGGTTGTAAGCATATTTCAGTATTTTCCATTAATGAAATGAAGTATTATTTCCACTGCATCTTTGTGTATATGGTTATCTCTGTA
>APFE030897425.1:6134-18695 GCA_000404065.3 Pinus taeda | reverse complement strand
ACTCCTACTAAGGTTTTAAAGAATATCACTCCAGAAGGAGCATGGAGCTCAATTAAACCAGATGTAAGTCACTTTCGTGTTTTTGGAAGTGAAGCATGGGCCCATATTCCAGATGAGAAACATAAAGCTTTAGAACCTGAGAGTGAAAAATGTATTTTTGTTGGATATTCTGAAGATGTAAAAGGATATAGACTTATTCCACTTAAGTCCAAAAATGTTATCATTAGAAGAGATGTAAAGTTTGCTGAAAATATATTGCCCTACGAGCCTAGTTCAGCGGATGTGCCACCTCTCTCTATCTCTTCTACTTTTGAAAATATTTCTTCTTTAGATGATGAAAGCAAGGATGACAATCCTCCCCCACCTTCTCAGGATCCTTCTTTAGCTCCTCAGCTTCCAAAATGGGTCCATGCTACTCGGGATGCAACAGGGGCTCTTGCCAGTGATCCTACATATCAGCGATGTACACGTTCTCAGTTCGATAGAGCCTCTTCTTTACTAGCTCAAGCTTCAGCGAATTATGATCCTAACAACTATGCAGAAGCTTCAGGCCATCCATATTGGGATGTAGCTATAAATGAAGAATATCGTTCATTATTGGAAAATGATACATGGGATCTTGTTCCTCTACCAAAGGGATGAAAACTTGTTAGATGCAAATGGGTTTATGGAACCAAGTATGGACCAGATGGGAAAGTTGATAAACATAAAGCTTGTCTTGTTGCTAAGTGTTTTTCACAAGTTGAAGGCATTGACTATACTGAAACCTTCTCCCCTGTTGCCAAAATGAACTCTATCCACCTTGTCCTTTCCCTCGCTGCCCCTTTCAAATGGGAAGTCCATCAGAAGGATGTTAAATCTGCCTTCTTGCATGGGAAATTGCATGAAGAAATCTATATGGAACAACCTACTAGCTTTATACAAACAAACTCCAGCCTTGTATGCTGGCTTAAGAAATCCCTTTATGGTCTCAAGCAAACTCCTCAGGCTTGGTATGCCAAAATGGATAGCTTTCTTTTAGAATCTAGCTTTTCTAGGTGTCATTCTGACAATACTGTTTACACCAAGAAAGTGGGCAAGTCCTTTATCATTCTTGTTCTTTATGTTGATGATCTTATCCTCACTGGTAGTGATCCCAACCTTATCAACCATGTGGATTCCAGCCTTAAAAAGAAGTTTGAAATGACAGACTTAGGACACTTGCATTATTTTCTTGGTCTTCAAGTCTTGCAATCCAAGGAAGGTATTTCCCTTTCCCAGTCCAAGTATGCCTGTGATCTTCTACGCCATTTTCACATGGAAGACTGTAAGCCAGCTACTTCTCCCTTTCAGTCTAGAGTCAAACTTTCAGTCACTTGTACTTCCCCTGAAGTTGATGCTACCTTATACCGTCAACTTGTAGGAAAACTTTTGTATCTAACCCATACTCGTCCTGACCTTTCCTTTGCTGTTGGTCTTATTGCTCGATTTATGCAAACCCCACGTGAAAGTCATTGGAAAGTAGCTAAAAGAATACTTCGTTATGTTTGAGGTACAGTTCAGTTTGAAATTCATTACAGTGCCGAAGCATCTCCTCTATTGGTTGGTTTCACTGATTCCGATTGGGCTGGTGACCCTAATGATCGGAAGTCTACTGTCAGTTATGTGTTCATTCTTGGTTCAGGACCTATTACATGGGCTTTCAAGAAACAAGGTGCCATTTCTCTTTCTTCAGTAGAAGCAGAGTATCGTGGTGTCGTAGAAGCTAGTAAGGAAGCCTTGTGGCTTCATCAGATCCTATCAGAGTTTGGATCTCAGCAGCAACATCCGACTACACTTTGGTGTGATAATCAAAGTGCCATTCAACTATGCAAAGATCCAGTCCAGCATCAGCGTAGCAAACACATTGAACTACACATGCACTTCATCAGAGAGCTCATTCATGACCATGTTCTTGAAGTGCAATATTGTTCAACAGATGATCAAGTTGCAGACATCTTTACAAAGGCTCTCACAGAGGCAAAGTTTACTAAACTTCGATTTATGGTTGGAGTTCAGGAAGTTGTCACTAAGGGGCGATAGGCTCTAGTGCCTCCTTCCTTCTCCTATTGTGTCATATTTGTAAATCCTTCAATCCTATCCCAAGTTGTTCTTAAGGGGGGATGTTAGGATATTCCGACACATAGGAATAGTTAAGTATAACTTGGTCTAGTATAGAGTAAGTTAAAGTGTGTTTCTTTACTATGTACATTTGTAACTTACAATCCGACGGTCATGATATGTAGTGATCTGACGGTTCATTCTCTCTTGTATTACCGACACTTGATTTGTGGCTTAACCACCCGATTGGTCCATGATTTCTATTTAAAGCGCATGGGAGGGTCATTTGTAGGTTAACCGTTCATGAGAGAAGCTTATGTAAATTTTCATTTTTTTATTAATAAATTGCCTGAAGTGGCCGCATTGGCTCAAGCCGTGGACTGTTTCCCTCTTTGAGGGTTTTAACCACGTCAAAATACTGGTGTATTGATCCGTGATCTGTTTGTGAGCGGTGTCCTTTGGTGTTCTGTTTGAGGAACTTACCCTATAAATTCCTACAACCATATATCTTCCTTGTTTGTTTCAGCCATATTACAAACTAAAAACACATTATCTTGGCTGATATTTTCTCTAGTGATATTTGCACTAGATCTTTTATTCATATCATGCTGCTTCTTCTTACATTCATTTGCACAGTGCCCATATTTTTTACAGTAATAAAATTGGACATTGGATTTTTCATACCTTTGTCCTTGAGCATGATGTTGTCCACTTTGTTGGCTGCTGCCATGGCCTTGGTTCTGATTTGGATTGCTTCCTCTTCCTTGAATGTTTGTTGAACTGTTTCTTTCACCTCTATATTGGCTTCTGCATCTTCCTTTCTTGTTTCCTCTACCTTGACCTCTTCCTCTTTCAAATGACATCTGGGTCTTGAAGGCTTGCTCTAGAGATGAGTTTTCATTTCTACTCAACCTCTGCTCATGTGTTATCACTGATGCATAAATTTCATCAACTGAAAAATTTGAGAGATCCTTTGTCTCTTCTATGGTGGTGACAATCACATCAATCTTTGAGGGTAGGCACCTCAATAGTTTCTCCACAATCCTCCTTTATTCAAGAGTTTCTCCATGACACATTATCTGTGTGACCAGACCAATTGCTTGTGTGAAGAATGAGTCAATATTGTCTGACTCCTTCATGCGCAGGTTCTCAAAATCTTTCCTCAACAACTGTAGTTTTGTTGTCTTCACTCTCTCCATGCCTTGATAGGCTGTCTTGAGATTTTGGCATGCTTCTCTAGATGTCTTGGCTGCTGCTATCCTTGGAAACACACTCTCATGCACTGCTTGATATAAAAATACAAGGGCTTTTGAATCCTTCTTCTTATTGCTCTTCAACAACTCTTTCTCTGCCTGAGTTAATCCATTAAACTCATCTTCATTTGCTGGCTCTACAAATCCATATTCAACAAACTCCCATAAATCTTGTGAGGCAAACAGACTTTCATGGTTATTGCCCAGTAGTCATAGTTTTTCCCATTGAATTGTGGGAGCTGGATATTAAACATACCCATGCTCGTGCTAGTGTTGGCCATTCTTGTAATACTTGACTGTGTATTAAAAATCACTTAATTGTCTTCAACAACTACACAATAAAAAACTAATCTGAAAAATACCTTGACAACGTTTTCACTTTGCTGGATAATTTACTGCAGCAAGAAACCTTCTTTCAGCTTCTTTGACGTCTTCAAAGAGCCTGGACACGCTCTGATACCATGTTGGAAATTTCTGGTCATTCCAAACAAAATTACAGTGGAAAGATGCTCTGATACCACTGTTGGGAATTTTCTGTTTAAATTCCAAAACAAAAAAAATATGAACAGAGAGTGATACTCTGTTTTGGGAATTTCTGATAATTCCAGAACAAACGAACATAATAGAACAATGCTCTGTTTTAACACAGCGGAAACAAAAAAAAATCGATTGCTGAAACTGGTGTTTCAGCAACGCAGTTTCATCAATTGTTGAATGCATTGTTTCAGCAACACTTTGCTTTGACGTCGAGAATCTATTTTCTGATTGCGGTGTTTCAGCAAAAAAAAAAAAAAAAAAAAAAACTTGTATTCATTAACAGGAAACCAACTGTTACAAAATTGTCTTCGTCACATAGAGGGATTTTCACAAGATATTATGCTGAAGAGCATCTTCCTCTTGACAAAGGGATTACAACAGGAACGCTTCAGTTCCACAAACCAATTTTTCACTATCTCAGAAAATTACAGTGTCAGCACTGCTGTGCGTTACAAAAAAAACTCTCTATATATTTTTCTACACTACTATGTCTGCGTTTTATAGTGCATTACATTTTCTACTTTTTACGGTGCAGGAAGGGGTCATAACTTATCCATCAACCACTTTAACTCGCTGATGAAGTCTCTACTACAATATGCTGCTCATGATGAACAAATCTGATCTTTTGATGTATTTCTTGAGTCAGTGGTGTTGAAACCCATGGCTGATAAATGCTGCGACGGCTAGAGGCTAGTTCTTTTCACTTTCAACCATTCTGCTCTTTAATGCAGTTGTTTAGAAGTAATGGCGCAGCGCTGGATCTGATCTTCCTCCTTCGGGAACACAAAAATAGTTAAAGGGTGAAAAGACGGTAATGGCGGTGGCTTAAAAGAACAGGAATAAATGTGGAGCGCGGATCAGGACATAAAGTAGCTGCTGCTGTTCAACTGTTCACTGCAGTTGGAATTATAATTTCAACAGTTTAGAGGTTGCAATGACAGATCCTAAAAACAGAGAGATTGCTACCATCTCTTCCTAATAATGTAAATGCGTTGCAAAGCATAGCACAAAATTCCCAGTAATGTAATATGCGTTGATATAGAAAATTCTTCGTTTATCTTGCAATATATTAATCTGTAATCCATACCATAGCCACCGCATTTTCACGTGATATGTTTCTACAATTTTTTGTTGCAGAAATATTAATGGTGAAGTATCAAGGTTAATGATTGGTTTTAATGATATAATATTTCAATGCTAAAGAAATTCATTTTTTTTTAATTGGAGTGCCTTTCCTTTGAGGTCGACTCTGTTAACCCCATAACTAATAGTCAGGTTCTGGTAAACGAAAGCCGCATGGGTGAAAGGGAAGCCATAATCCACCGCGACGCTACATTGTATGCGAGTTGTTGTTAACTACCCACCACAGTCATATTCACCAAAGACTTATTAATCATGATTCTCTCTGAGGGGCTTGGGCTTGGTTCTTCTTCTATGTTTAGATAAAATATAAGGCTAAATTTTGAATTTAATAAGCTGCTCAACAATGTATCCTTTAACAAAATACCCTGAAGTTGAACTTTCATTTCCATACTACACATTATAATCACATGATAGCTTAGGCTGACAAGCTTGAACCCTCTTTGTCAAACTTGCCAAGTCAGAAATTGAGTAAGTACTATATGGAGAAAATGCCTTTCCATGTTGTTATGGCTGACAACTTTGCTTCGATGGAGGAAACAACACCCATTGCATTGTGAAGTTTATATGAAAAATGGATAAAAGTCCAAGATGCCTAGACTCGACCACATCTCTTCTTCTACTCACATCACGGTTGGATAAAATTCTAAAGTATTTTTATGTCCAATCAAATTTATTCATTTTTTTCATCAAAAACATCCATATCATTTTCACTTTCATTATCAGGCATGGTTGCTTTTTTCTTTTAATCTGCATCAAATTTATTAACAACTTTGGTTTCAAATTATGCTCCAATGCTATTCTCAACACCTGCATATTCAAAAACAATGTTGAAAACATCTTTATTATGCTCTTTAGTGAGAACTTCATGCTCTACATCTGCCTTCTTTTCAACTGCATGGAGGTTGTCTTCCACTGTTATGCTGTTAGTGGATATCCTTATCAAAAACTCTTCAATCACTTTATTCTCTTCTTGATCATCAATCGTTGCTAGATGACATACTTTTTCATATCTTGCTGCTGCAGTGCCAACTTCAACCTTCAATGTTTCATCAAACATTGCACTTACCGTATTGCCACAATCAATCCATGTTTCAAAAAAGAAACCACACATATCATTGAAATAATGTTCATCCACACTATGGTGGGATATCCGAGGATCCATGTGCTCATTGTCAATTTCATTGACAATTTCAACTTCACCAAATCCATTAGCTGTGGCTGGATTCACCAATTTACATATCACTTTATAGTCATCATCCACATGTGTCTCATCACAGTGGGATTCACAATCATTTGCATCATGCACCTTACAGTGGAGTCCTTGAGAATTTATTTGCTCTATTTTACACACAAAGGCTTCAACTTCTCTCTCTGCAATCTTTGTTGCATCTTCTTCATCCATATGCATGCTTGCATAATAGATTTCAATTTTATGGTCTTGACAACCATCATTCACTTTTGAGTGGGATTCTCCAAGCTCTGTTTTCCTCTCAAAGTCTTGCTCATATACTCTCAGATCTGTGGCTGAGTTCTTTTTTTCTGACATAACCTGATGTTCCATATCACTCCCCCTTGCACCAAACTCCAAAATTTGCTTCCAGGAACTTCCATGCTTCTTTGGAAGTGGCAGATTTTGAAACCTTGCACAAACATTTCTCATCCAATGCCTATTTTATAAAATTCAATGCTAAAGCATCACATACTTCATCATATGGGCTATTACATTTGTACTCAATTAACTCTCTAGCTCTAAGAAAAGTTAACATCTTGATAACCCAATGATCAAAATATTCACCTGTAAACGTAGGAGGAGGTAGGAGATCAAAGCTACATGAATCACCCTCGGTTTCTTCTTGATCTTCTGTTAGCCTTCTCAGTTCCTCGACTACGACTTAAACCTATCTAACCATGGCAATGATATCTACCCCTTCTTTTTGATTTCTTTTCTTAATATGTTTCAGTTGCGCTTTGCGACCCATGACTGCGGCCATTCCTCTGTTTTATAACTGCTTTGTTGATTGCATGAGGTTGTCTTCCATATCGCCCTCGAAAAAAAATATGATTTTCAATATGCGCACCATAAGGCACAATCTTCACAAAAAACTGTGATGCTTAACAAAATACCAAAATATTGCCAATAAATATACTTTGGCAAAAAAACCAATTTTTTTCATCAAAACCTTTTCTTTATAATAAACCTTTTATATTAAAAAAAACCTTTTAAAAAACCTCCTTTCTATAGTAAATCACTTTTCTCAAAAATCCTTTACATTTTTTTTTATATAAAAAAATCTCTGGTCACACTCATAAACCTTCATGTATTCAAAACACACTTCAATAATAAAACTAGAGTCACATTGCACAATGATGTGTGGTTTGACGGTAAGCCTACTTGGGCGAAGCCTGGGTGACCGTAGTTCAAATCTCATTGAGTACACTGGCCTGCTATGGTGGATGTTGACTTTGTTAACCCCATAACTAAGAGTGAGGTTCTGGTGAACAAAAGCGGAATGGGTGAAAGCGAATCCATAATCCACCACGACGCTACATTGTATGCGGGTTGTTGTTAACTACCCACCACAGTCATATTCACCAAAGACTTATTAAGCATGATTCTCTCTGAGGGGCTTGGGCTTGGCTCTTCTTCTATGTTTAGATAAAATAAGGCTAAATTTTGAATTTAATAAGCTGCTCAACAATGTATCCTTTTAAAAAATACCATGAAGTTGAACTTTCATTTCCATACTGCACATTATAATCACATGATAGCCCAAACTGACAAGATTGAACCCTCTTTGTCAAACTTGCTGAGTCAGAAATTGAGTAAGTACTATATGGAGAAAATGCCTTTCCATGTTGTTATGTCTGAAAACTTTTCTTCGATGGAGGAAACAACACCCATTGCATTGATGAAGTTTATATGCACAATGGATAAAAGTCCAAGATGCCTAGAATCGGCCACATCTCATCTTCTACTCACATCACAATCACATCACAGTTGGATAAAATTCTAAATTGTTTTTATGTCCAATCAAATTTATTCATTTTTTTCTCCAAAAACATCCATATCATTTTCACTTTCATTATCAGGTATTGTTTCCTTTCTTTTTTAATCTGCATCAAATTTATTAACAACCTTGGTTCCAAATTATGCTCCAATGCTATTCTCAACACCTGCATATTCAAAAACAATGTTGAAAACATCTTTATTATGCTCTTTAGTGAGAGCTTCCTATTCTACATCTGCCTTCTTTTCAACTGCATGGAGGTTGTCTTCCATTGTTATGTGGTTAGTGGATATCCTCATCAAAAACTCTTCAATCACTTTATTCTCTTCTTGATCATCAATCACTACTAGATGACATATTGTTTCATATCTTACTGCTACAGTGGCAACTTCAACCTTCAATGTTTCATCAAACATTGCACTTATATATTGCCACAATCAATCCATGTTTCAAAAAAGAGACCACACATATCATTGACATAATGTTCATCCACACTATGGTGGGATATCCGAGCATGCATGTGCTCATTGTCAATTTCATTGACAATTTCAACTTCACCAGATCCATCAGCTGCAGTTGGATTCACCAATTTACATATCACTTTATAGTCATCATCCACATGTGTCTCGTCATAGTGGGATTCACAATCATCTGCATCATCCACCTTATAGTGGAGTCCTTGAGCATTTATTTGCTTTGTTTTACACACAGAGGCTTCAACTTCTCTCTCTGCAATCTTTGCTGCATCTTCTTCAGCCATATGCATGCTTGCATAATAGGTTTCAACTTCATGGTCTTGACAACCAACATCCACTTTTGAGTGGGATTCTCCAAGCTCTGTTTTCCTCTCAGAGTCTTGCTCATATACTCTTAGATCTGTGGCTGAGTTATTTTTTTGTGACATACCCTGATGTTCCATGTCACTCCCCCTTGCACCAAACTCCAAACTCTGCTTCCAAGAACTTCCATGCTTCTTTGTAGTGGTAGCTTTTGCTACCTTGCACAAACACTTCTCATCCAATGCCTGTTTTATAAAATTCAATGCTAAATCATCGCATACTTCATCATATGGGTTATTAGATTCGTACTCAATTAACTCTCTAGCTCTAAGAAAAGTTAACAACTTGATAACCCAACAATAGAAATATTCACCTGTAAACATAGGAGGAGGAAGCAGATCAAAGCTACACCAATCACCCTTGATTTCTTCTTTATCCTTTGCTAGCCTTCTCAGTTCCTCGACTACGACTTGAACCTCTCTAACCATGGCAATGATATTTGCCCCTTCTTTTAGATTTCTTTTCTTAATATGCTTCAGTTGCGCTTTGCGACCCATGACTGCAGTCATTCCTTTGTTTTATAACTGCTTTGTTGATTGCATGAGGTTGTCTTCCATATCGCCCCCGAAAAAAAATATGATTTTCAATATGCACCCCATAAGGCACAATCTTCACAAAAAACTGTCATGCTTAACAAAATACCAAAATATTGCCAATAAATAGAATTTGGCAAAAAAACCAATTTTTTTCATCAAAACCTTTTCTTTAGAATAAACCTTTTATATTAAAAAAAACCTTTTAAAAAACCTCCTTTCTATAGTAAATCCCTTTTCTCAAAAATCCTTTACATTTTTTTATTTATATAAAAAAATCTCTGGTCACACTCATAAACCTTCACGTATTCAAAGCACACTTCAATAATAAAACTAGAGTCACACTATATAGTGATGTGTGGTTTGACGGTAAGCTTACTTGCGCGAAGCCTGGGAGACCATAGTTCAAATCTCATTGAGTACACTGGCCTGCTGTGGTGGATGCTTGAGAAGTAGATTCCCCACTCCTGCCTTAGCGGCACGAGAGTCTCACTTTGCTAAAACCATAAGCTCTTAGTATATCGACTTGCATGTAGTTGGATGTACTCTTGGTGTTATAGTGGCAGCTACGAGGAGGTCTCCCATAGATTAGGACTGGCAGTTACCGATTCACCATGTGGTTAAAAAAAAAAAACTACAGCCGCACTGCATAAAAAAAAAACTTTAGGGAGCCCCTTTTAAAACCTTTCAATCTTTTTAACAAAATCTCATGACTCAACTCTCACTTCTCGACTCAATTAACATGACGTGGACTGATTCAGGCCTGCGTGCTAACTCCCTTCACGACAACAATAACTTTGACCGACGTGCATGTAAAACAGGGTAAGTCTAAGAATTGTAAAGAAGCTCTCTGTTACACCAACCAACGTTATAACACCCTGCATATCACAATAGCTCAAACAAGAGAAAAAAAATGTTTCCCTCCTTTCTTTCACAGATTGTGATGCAGGAGCATCCAACTCAGAGAGGTCATGGCTGGGAGTTTGTCTCATTCTAACAGTTTGAGTTTCGTTAGTTTTCATATTCAATTACATTTCTAGGAATGGATTTCTCAACCAGTGTTAGTGTTTGCTCACGTGTTATTTTTTATTTTTTTACTTTTTAGTTTCAGTTAAAATTTGTTTTAGTTTACAAAACAAGAAAAGATAGTTATTCAGAAACCTCTTAATGTAACCACATAATGTAACTATTGGCAGTTTGCTAACTGTCCAGTGTTCTCTACAAAACAAAGGAAGGAAACAACTGTTGTAATCTTTTGACCATCATAGAATTGAATGAAGAAAAGGCACAAAAATATTTATGAACAAAAACATTTGAATCCATTCACGTTACAACTTTAACATTTTCCCTACTAAGTACAATTAATTTATTTTCTTTTCCACAAGCATAATGAAGACAAATAAGTGAACAGTAAGCACCAAAGCGAGGAGAGCACCCATTCAAGCCAGCAGCACAAACAGAGCGATCTTATGAAGGAAACGAGAAAGCTATTACCCAAGAAAACAAGCTACAGTTACAAAAACGAATACATAACCATCTTTTCCTTTGCAAATTTGTACAATCGAAACTATTGTATAAATATAAATATATTTTTCAAAGCAAGCATCCACAGTTCCCTGTTCAGAGACCAATACATAAAATAGAGTTGACAAAAATTAGAAACCCCCGCGAGGTCATTACAAAACCACATTAATACAACCATGGTTACCATAGTAGAGCCATAAACAAAAACATACAGGAAAGCCACAGGCACAGTGAGGCCAGGGCACAGCAAGGCCGTAGCCAGCCTCAACTAAACCCTAAATCAAAACCCTTAACCAGTGAATAGGAAAAGACCAAGGAGAGACCCTACCCAGTTCAGGTGTAGGAGATAAAGCGAGAGGACAACGAAAAATCCTGTCGCTCACCTGCATTGGCCAACAGGCAGGCCATTAGAAATGAAGAACAAAACCATAGCTACAGTTACAAAACACAACTAGAAACAGAGGAGAGGGTTATGTGAAACTCATCGAGGGAGATCTGAACCCATGAAAGCAGAAGAGAAGCCATGGAATGAAGGTTGCAGCTACAGAGTTGCTCGCTGCCCACAAGGACCATAGTCTATCAGCAACGGAGGAAAACAAAGTAGAAACAACCAGCATGGAGAGAGGACTTACCTTCCGGGTGACTGCCGAGTGAAAGCCGAAAGCCGAGCGACTCCACAACTACAACCTGTGTCAAACCAAGCAAACAGTCAAACTGTGATGCAAGCATAGGGAGGATAGTCATGTAAACCAAGGCTGCAACTGAAAACACAACTATAGCCCAATGAAATTGACAACAGAGACCGATACCAAGGGTTCCAAACCCGGGTCTCGAAACCAAGCACAAAACAGGGAACCAAGACATCTTCTGCAGGTGGAAACCCTCACCGTGTTGCAAGCCAAGCACAGTGGAAACGAAACCCCAACAAAGAGACAGAGTTGTTAGGACTCCATATTGTCTACTTTTGACCTCATATTTTGTTATGATATTACCCTTTTTAGCCCATAAGTAGAAACCCTTGATATCATTTTGACCTCATTATTCCAAGGTATGAAGTAACTCTCCTCATTTGCTATATGTTTAATTATTCAACACATATTCATGTTATCTTTACAATTAATCTTTGGAAATTGGCTAAATCGCTGACAATTGATTGGAACTGTTCAAAGTCCACAAAATCGTAATTCACAGTTGCTGCAACACCAGAAACAGCAACTTTGCAGTTGCTGCAACACCAGAAACAACAACTGACTAAAGCAGGAAAAGTCTTAATTTGCAAAGGATGAAACAGTAACCGTCTGAAGCTAGCAGAACTATACTTGGCCGATGATGATATAACATGATCAGCCAAACTTAGTCGCAGATGCTGGAACACAAGGAACAGTTGAGAATTACCAAATCGACAACAACAGCAGAATAGCCAAGGATAGCACAAGGACCCCGAGGAGATAGACAAAGACTACCAGTTTTGCAACAATGGAAGGATCCAATTAAACAAAGGATGACAAAGATATACATTGTTGTAACAGTATGTTGTAACAGGAATTAATTTCCTATTTTTGTACAAAAGAATCAAACTGAATGAATAATGACAATCTATTGTAATAGATGTCTCCTCTATATAGAGGAGACATCTATTACAATA